>JAGDQO010000040.1:0-22372 GCA_018342035.1 Solanum appendiculatum | reverse complement strand
CAACCATGTCTCAGAACCAATGCAAATAACATATTCACATAAATAATGAGGAGATGACCATTTTCATAACAATGCACACTTCACAACAACACAATCGTGATACAACATCAACAATGAATCAATAAGCCTTTCAAACCATTCTCAACGCATCACACACCAATAATTAATCATATTGCCTTTTATTACCCCTTTTTCATCATTAAAATTATTCAATATGGACAAGTCAACCCATCACCAAGTCCCATTACTCCCCAACACATACCACAAGGAAATACACGAATTCTATACACTTAACAAGGGTTGAGAAATCCACTTGCCTCAATCAATCAAGAATTCACTCCGGGACTTGAGCCTTCCCTTTTCACTGAACTTCCAACTCAAAGCAATCTATTCAAATAAATGACCACAATAAGATTTCGAAACTAACAACACTCATATTACTATATGTCTAGTTTAAACCCACAAACTCACCCAAATATATAATCAAATTCCTAAACCTCAAGTCTAGAGTTAAGTCTTAATTCCTCCAAATAACATAGGTGTTCATATAATACAATGAACCTAATATTTAATTTCCTATATTAATATAGCAAAACTTGAATTAGAATATGATAACAATAATAAGGATTCTAAATAAAATTAAACCCAATTTATGGACATAATTTCACGGAAACCAACCAAATTTCCAAAATTCAATTTGGTACACATTATATTTCTCTAATTTACTCTCCAACACTTAACTATCTAGTCAGTGGCATAATTAGCAGATGTCACTTTATTGGTCAACTCTAAACCTTGCAGAAGGTATGTATACATATATTTTCCCTTTCAAATTATTTTCAACAACCCATATAATGATTATCTTATCACTATAGTTCCATAATAAAACTTCATTATAAATTGTCTTTATGCCAATCATGATGAGCACGGTGCAACAGGTTTCACTTACAATTGTTAATTGCAGTTTCATCTATGTCTATCAAGAATCCATTTAATACTAATCACAATAAGTTATTCACATCCAACAATCAAAATATACATAAACAAAGCGTGAAGTTTTGGATAGAGTTACCAGAGTTTGTCACTTTCTTGTCGATGTCGCAGAAGGTGAGTCTCTCTCTAGGGTTATACCTCTTCTTTTTTTTTAAGAAAAAAATAATTATGTATTAAAAGTGACAAATCCTACTAACTTATTTTAATACATACATGGGCCAAGTGATATAGGATATTAAATAAATTACCATTTAGTCCATTAACGATTAATTAATTATTTAATAAATACTCATCAATTAAATAACTGTAGTTATCGAATAGTTTAAAATGTCCAAACCAACTTCACAGACTGATAAAAAAAATGACTCGGGGCAACTATCGTGAGGGGTAAAATGGCAATTTTATGAAAATTTCCAAAAATGACCTTTCGGGTCGTTACATTGTAATGACCCGGAAGGTCATTTTTAGAAATTTTGAATTATTCGATAACTACGGCTTTTTAATTAACGGATAAATTTTATATAATTAATTTAGTTGATAATAATGGGCTAAGTTTGAAATTTATTTCTCCATTTATTTAATACCTTATACTATTTGGCCCATATATATTAAAATAAGTTAGTAGGGTTAGTCACTTTTAACACATAATTATTTTAGAAGGAAAAAAAAGGGTCGGGAATACTCACAGCTGTCGCACAAGTGCACTTTGTCCAGGTAACGCATTTTAACTTGATATTGATGCAATTGTTCATCTCTTCCTAATTAATGAGTGGTTATGATTGTTAGAATTAATAGTATATTGGCTTGGATTGTTAGAATTAATATTATATTGGCTTGGAAAGATAATCAAGGAAGGTGGGTTTAAAATTAAACAAAAATAAAATATATATGTATATATATTTGAAATTGGAGTATATGTATAACGTTCTTGAGTTGGAAAGTGGGTTTAGAGTGTAATCATTAAACAATGATTAGGGGGTAATCTAGATAGTGAGTGGTCCTTGGGAAATTTAAGTGAGGAATAATGATAGTTAAGTAGTAGACGTACAGGTTGGCTGCTGGACACATATCTTACCTTGGTTCTTTCTGTGGTTGTAAATTTAAAATATGGTACCACATTATTATTAAAAGTTATGATATATTGATAGACCTAATTAAATATTAGGTATATTATACCATATTATACCCTTATGAGAGTTGACATGTTAATTGGCATCAAGATTAGGAACTTGATTATAGATTTGAGTGGTTTTTGGATCTAGGCTAAACACATAATAACATGGGTGTTGTTAGTTTCGAAATCTTATTGAGATTATTAATGTGAATAGATTGCATTAAATTGGAAGTTCAACGAAAGGGGAAGGTTCAAGTCCCGGAGTAATTGTTCGACTGTTTGAGGCAAGTGGATTTCTAAACCCTTGTTAAGTGTATAGAATTCGTGTATTTCCTTGTGGTATGTGTTGGGGTGTAATGGGACTTGGTGATGGGTTGACTTGTCCATATTGAATAATTTTAATGATGAAAAAGGGGTAATAAAAGGCAATGTGATTAATTATTGGTGTGTGATGTGTTGAGAATGGTTTGAAAGGCTTAGTGATTCACTGTTGGTGTTGTATCACGATTGTGTTGTTATGAAGTGTGCATTTTTATGAAAATGGCCATCTCCTCATTATTTATGTGAACATGTTATTTGCATTGGTTCTGAGACATGGTTGTGACAAGTGTTATGTGAATTGAGAAAGAATAAGAAATTAAAGAGGATGTACCATTTCGAGGGAAGTGTCGCGCGCCGCGACGGATATTATGATTCGAGGGACGTGTCGCACGCCGCGACGGATTTCATTATCGATGGACGTGTCGCACGCCGCGACAGATTTCATTATCGAGGGACGTGTCACACGCCGCGACGAATTTCATTATCGAGGGTCGTGTCGCACGCCGCGACGGATGCAAGGACAGATATGTCCCCCATGGGTCCCGGACTGAGAGACAGCGGTGTGTATCGTTAGGTCAGACATGCATCACTATACTTGACATTGCATTTCATTGCATTGTGCATCTTTATCATTTGTGAACTTATGAGTACTTTTCTGTGGAACTTGTGATTGGTGAACTTTATCTTGTGTGTTGCTGATCTGTAATTGTTGAAGTGATATGGTTGAACTATGTGCTATGTAAATTGTGAACTATTAGGTTGGGCTGGTTTTTATGCAGGTTGTAGTTGTGGAGGTTTGGTTGGGGTGTAAGGAGTACCCGTATTGCATACCCTTAGCTTGTGTTTAGAAGTTTGCTTGCTGAGTACCGTGTGGTTTGGTACTCACCCCTTGCTTCTACAATTTTTTTGTAGGTTATGAGCCCGGATCTCTCTCTTATTTTCTTGTCCGAGGCTTCCTATGGAGATTTTTGAGGTAGCTGATTGTCATCTCAACAGACCTTCTTACTCCTTATTTATGATCTTGTTCTATTCTAGAAACAATGTCATTTGAGACTTGTGTTTTCTTTCAAATCCATTGTAATACATTAGAGGCTTGTGCACTTGACAACCAGATTTTGGGGGTTTTAATAAGTTGACTTTGTATTTCGCATTATTAGATGGTGTTAGTCTCTTTTTTCTGGTTTTACTTCCGCATTTATTTATTAGTTGGGTTTTAGGCTGACTTGTCTTGGTGGGATAAGACGAGTGCCATCACGTCCATTTTTGGGTCGTGACAAAATGGTATCAAAGCCCCAGGTTCATAGGTCTCACGTGTGTACAAGCCAAGTCTAGTAGAGTCTCGAGGATCGGCGCGGAGACGTCTGTTGCTTATCTTCGAGAGGCTATGGTGACTTTTAGGAAAAATCTTCACTTTTTGACTCTCTATCGTGCGTCTTTTGTTCGTTTTGATTCTTATGACTTCATTCCACTCTCTCACTTATAGTGATTACTCTTGCGTGGTTCTTCATGCGAGTAGTTGGTGTCTTGTATGGCTTGGAGCTTATATTTTGTGTAGAAGTAATAGACTCGTGGAAAGGATGTGTGGTCAAATTCAGAATGTTCAATGACTTTAAAGAATTGAGTTAGGTGATGGCTCGACGAATCATTTTGAGGATATCTGAATGATGAGGATGAACAATGATCTGAGGGACTTCATGACCATATTGTTTATTTCGGGTTAGTTACCCAGCAACGAGAATAATATTTTTGTGGTATATATTATATATGGAGTTGTTCTACAATTAGAAGTGGAATAATTAAAGGGATGGCTAGATAATGAACACTGTAACTTCAGAAATTGCAGTTAGTAAAGTTGTCATAATATATATGAGTTGCTTAGCGAATGATGAAAATAATGTTGCACTAATTGAGGTCATAGATTGAGTGTATATCCAATAGGGTCATGATACGACTACTAAACGGTACCAATGCCTAGTTAGTTAAAGTTAGGGACTGTGTTACTTTTGCTATCAACCTGATATATGAAAGGATGCATATCGCTTGGGCTAGAGACAGAACAAATTTGATAATATTTTATAGCTATTCAATTGGTAAAAATGTGTGGGCTATTTGGATATGATCTTCTCAGTAGATATGATGTGTTCTAGTGGTAGATCTAATGGACTTTCATAGTGTAGTACTAGTTGTATATGGAAATGGATACGTCGATTGTCAAGTGCGAATACTAACTACTTAAGGAGTTATCAGTTGTATCACATGCTTATATAATGAGATTCGATGTTGCATTCACATTTGAGAAACTAACTAGCTTGTCATTACGGATGCTTGGGTTAAGCATTGTTTATAAGGAAGCATTTAGTGGTGGATCTTTGGTACAATATTAATACGTTTAGATTGTGGAGTGTATCTCGATGATTGTAATGAGGATTGGTGATTTCATCATAAGCTCCAAGGGAGTGGATCCATTTCGGAATGACAAACTTATGAGTAAAGGAAGTCCCCATGAATATACTTATGTGAAGGAAATTGAGGATTTTAGTAAGAAAGTGCATAAAAAATTGAGTTAGTCATATTTGGCTGGTATGACTTGGTTTAAGATGTCACGTTGATGATAAGGTTGACTTCGTGATGATGGTAATGACTACCAAGCATAATAGTAATAAGAGTTTGATAGAATATGATTAGGATGCAACTATAAGATAAGAATTTTTTTGTTAAACGAATTCTGTGTGGAAATGACGACTTGCAAGTATTTAAAGTTGTGGTTTTCTTTTATTTGGTGAGTAGCCTGGTCGTATGGAAAGTTGTAGGATATGTTGAAACACCGCTTGAATAGAGTTGAAAGAAGCTAAAGTCATAAATGGAAAGAATTAGTAGGATGTAGTGTAGCCTTCGAAAGGAGGCGAAAGCAATGATCTGATTATTAGGGCCAAAGATGTATCTTTATAAGGTTAAGAATTGGGTTCAGAGATGTGTGGTTTCATCTATTTTGTTTGGGGTATGGTAATAGTTTCTTGGGTTCATCAGATTGGTTAAAAACTGTTAGATAAGATTTGAGAAAGGAGTCTATAGACGTTTGATTCCCATGTGGTGATAAGTTTTTTTGGTGGTTTCGAGTTTGGTGAAGTGTACTATTGATATTTTAGCGAAAAATATGATAAGATCGATGGAAAGGCAATCAATGATAAGCTAAGATACGCGAATTCATAAAAATTTTCAAGGTATGAGATAATGTTGATAGTTAAGAGTATTGGGTTACACAGTTGGATTCAGAATTAAAGTTTTTCATTGTAAGCATGCGTTCGTGATAGTAAGTTTTGTCTAGGTATGAATTAGTAAGGTAAGAAATGATTAATCATATCTGGTATTGAGAAATTGGAAGGACTTGTACATGATTTGGGTTGTAAAGTTTGTTACTTTTGATTTTTAAAGGACCTAAGAAAGAGTTTTACTTAAAGTTTTGCTCTAGAGTATGTGATAAAATATCATGGGTTGTTAGTCAAAGGATAAGATTGGTAAGCGAGTTAGCGAAAGGAAAAAGAATTTGGTATATTGAAGGGTTAAAAGTATTTGAAATTGGTGTCATGGGAAGAATATAAGAAAGGTGAAAGAATAAGACATCTCATATATACCCGTGGCTTGAAGTTGAATGTTGTATGAATTTTCGCCTATGAGTTCAGATATGACTGTGAGATGTGAACTAATTTGGCACAGACTTAAGAGGGGCTTATCATATTTTTTTTTAAGATTGGGTTTTGGTTTGAGTAATAAAAGTGATGTGTGGAAGATGCTGTATTTTTTTTATGTTGATTTAGTTTGTTTGAATTATGGTAGCATTACGGTACGGACCTAGAGTTCTACATGGTTATGGAGGATTTTGAAGGGATTGAAACTGCTTTATTGATTGGACTACATAGACTGTCATGATGTGTTATATAGACATTTGATGGTGAGTGGACGTCATGAGCTTATGGTATATAGAATTATTGGAGTGATCAAGGATTTCTCTGAGTTTTTGGCATACCTATATGATGGTTTGAATAATAATTGAATATTGGTATGTGAAAGATTGTGTGGAGTTGACATTGGGCGTGATTCAATAGCTTTATCTCGATAAGAAATGTACTATCAGATTTAGAATTAGTGTTATCAACCTTGGGTGGGACCCGTATGTGTCCTGGAATACTTACATGGAAAGAAAGGGAGCCATAGTTTAAAAATTTTAGAGACGACAATGTGTTTGCTAAGAAGACTTTGATACTAGTGACGATTTAAGAGTAAGGTAAATGGCCGAAGTAGTTATGATGTTTTGTTAATACTGAGAGTGTAGGCTTTAGTGGAATGATATGAAGAGTATGTGGGGTCTGATAAATCGAGTATGGGCACGATCATAATGGGTACCAGATCGGTGGATTGTGGGTAGCTAAAAATCAAAGAGATAGAGTCAACTGAATGGAAATATTTGATATGGTCACTATGGAAGGAGTATCTCGTGTTATTCAAGCTTGGTTTCATATATTCTTATGTGATCACCTACTTCGTTTCAGACATGGTTTGGAGTATGATTCGCTACATATGCCCACGTGTGTTTCTACATCTATGGGTGATTTCTTAGTGGTGGATCGGGTGAACCGATCCTGCGATTGTCCTCTTGGTAGGATGGCATTCTTGGACATTTCAGTTATGATAGATTTGGTGTTGTTTGGGATAGTTGAAGTATACTAGTGGTTCTACACTGACAACTTTGCTTATGAGAACTTATAAAAGAACTAACATGAATATTTTCAGTTATTCGATAGTCTTTATATTTGTCTCGTCATCGAGGTCACATTTTGGCTATGTGTGATTGAATGAGGAGATCAGTTGGTCTAGTTGTACCGTTCTTAAGAGTTGTCTACAATCACGAGTACTCATCTAGCCTTTCTGATAGTATTATTAGGGGTTTTGTATGCTTGGGTGTACCGTTCGCTAGGTGGTTACTCGATCATTTCCTTCTTTGGGTTAGATAAATTTGATTCTCTCTTCATGAGTACCTAATGTCTAAAGATCGGATTTTTATAACTTAATTAAGCTCGTGGAAGGATCAAGTTGTGAGAAGGGAATCTTGATAAGATCTGTGATGGTTTGCGCATTATGAGTGTGTGGTGGTTGGTTCAGGTTCACTTCTGAATGTAGCCAGTATTGATTCAGAATGTTATCTTGGCTATGTGAGAAAAGATTCGAAATGATGGTTGTGTTATAGTCCAGTGAGTTTTAGTTCAGATTGGGTTCATGAGTTAGTCTATGGCTTGATAATCATTCCTAATTTGTAGATCTGCCACAGTTTGATTCGAAAGTTTTATTCTTAGTAGTTGATCTTGATGGAATGGTCTTAAGGAGAAGCTCACTTGGAGAGATAAACTCCGACTAGAAGGTCATAACTCAGGCTTTTGGTAACATCAATTTTTCTTCCTTCTCATTCTTTATGTTCGAGGACGAACATAGTTTTTAGTGGTGGATAATGTAATGACCCGGAAGGTCATTTTTGGAAATTTTGAATTATTCGATAACTACGGCTGTTTAATTAACGGATATATTTTATATAATTAATTTAGTTGATAATAATGGGCTAAGTTTTGAAATTTATTTCTCCATTTATTTAATACCTTATACTATTTGGCCCATATATATTAAAATAAATTAGTAGGGTTAGTCACTTTTAACACATAATTATTTTAGAAGGAAAAAAAAGGGTCGGGAATACTCACAGCCGTCGCACAAGTGCACTTCGTCCAGGTAACGCATTTTAACTTGATATTGATGCAATTGTTCGTCTCTTCCTAGTTAATGAGTGGTTATGATTGTTAGAATTAATAGTATATTGGCTTGGATTGTTAGAATTAATATTATATTGGCTTGGAAAGATAATCAAGGAAGGTGGGTTTAAAATTAAACAAAACTAAAAAATATATGTATATATATTTGAAATTGGAGTATATGTATAACGTTCTTGAGTTGGAAAGTGGGTTTAGAGTGTAATCATTAAACAATGAATAGGGGGTAATCTAGACAGTGAGTGGTCCTTGGGAAATTTAAGTGAGGAATAATGATAGTTAAGTAGTAGACGTACAGGTTGGCTGCTGGACACATATCTTACCTTTGTTCTTTCTGTGGTTGTAAATTTAAAATATGGTACCACATTATTATTAAAAGTTATGATATATTGATAGACCTAATTAAATATTAGGTATATTATACCATATGATACCCTTATGAGAGTTGACATGTTAATTGGCATCAAGATTAGGAACTTGATTATAGATTTGAGTGGTTTTTGGATCTAGGCTAAACACATAATAACATGGGTGTTGTTAGTTTCGAAATCTTATTGTGATTATTAATGTGAATAGATTGCATTGAATTGGAAGTTCAACGAAAGGGGAAGGTTCAAGTCCCGGAGTAATTGTTCGACTGTTGGAGGCAAGTGGATTTCTAAACCCTTGTTAAGTGTATAGAATTCGTGTATTTCCTTGTGGTATGTGTTGGGGAGTAATGGGACTTGGTGATGGGTTGACTTGTCCATATTGAATAATTTTAATGATGAAAAAGGGGTAATAAAAGGCAATGTGATTAATTATTGGTGTGTGATGTGTTGAGAATGGTTTGAAAGGCTTAGTGATTCACTGTTGGTGTTGTATCACAATTGTGTTGTTATGAAGTGTGCATTTTTATGAAAATGGCCATCTCCTCATTATTTATGTGAACATGTTATTTGCATTGTTTCTAAGACATGGTTGTGACAAGTGTTATGTGAATTGAGAAAGAATAAGAAATTAAAGAGGATGTACCATTTCGAGGGACGTGTCGCGCGCCGCGACGGATATTATGATTCGAGGGACGTGTCGCACGCCGCGACGGATTTCATTATCGATGGGCGTGTCGCACACCGCGACAGATTTCATTATCGAGGGACGTGTCGCACGCCGCGACGGATTTCATTATCGAGGGTCGTGTCGCACGCCGCGACGGATGCAAGGACAGATATGTCCCCCATGGGTCCCGGACTGAGAGACAGCGGTGTGTATCGTTAGGTCAGACATGCATCACTATACTTGACATTGCATTTCATTGCATTGTGCATCTTTATCATTTGTGAACTTATGAGTACTTTTCTGTGGAACTTGTGATTGGTGAACTTTATCTTGTGTGTTGCTGATCTGTAATTGTTGAAGTGATATGGTTGAACTATGTGCTATGTAAATTGTGAACTATTAGGTTGGGCTGGTTTTTATGCAGGTTGTAGTTGTGGAGGTTTGGTTGGGGTGTAAGGAGTACCCGTATTCCATACCCTTAGCTTGTGTTTAGAAGTTTGCTTGCTGAGTACCGTGTGGTTTGGTACTCACCCCTTGCTTCTACAATTTTTTTGTAGGTTATGAACCCGGATCTCTCTCTTATTTTCTTTTCCGAGGCTTCCTATGGAGATTTGTGAGGTAGCTGATTGTCATCTCAGCAGACCTTCTTACTCCTTATTTATGATCTTGTTCTATTCTAGAAACAATGTCATTTGAGACTTGTGTTTTCTTTCAAATCCATTGTAATACATTAGAGGCTTGTGCACGTGACAACCAGATTTTGGGGGTTTTAATAAGTTGACTTTGTATTCCGCATTATTAGATGGTGTTAGTCTCTTTTTACTGGTTTTACTTCCGCATTTATTGTATTAGTTGGGTTTTAGGCTGACTTGTCTTGGTGGGATAAGACGAATGCCATCATGTCCATTTTTGGGTCGTGACAAAAATTGGAGTAGGAAGGTCCGCTGAGATGACAAACAGCTACCTTGCAAATCTCCATAGGAAGCCTCGGACAAGAAAAGAGGGAATAAAAAGTATCACGAAAATCCGGGCTCGTAACCTACAAAAAAATTGTAGGAGCAAGGGGTGAGTACCAAACCACACGGTACTCAGCAAGTAAACTTCTAAACACGAGCTAAGGGAATGGAATACGGGTACTCCTTACACCCCATCCGAACCTCCATAACTACAACCTGCATAAAATCAGCCCAACCTAGCAGTTCACAATTTACATAGCACATAGTTCAATAACAACACTCCAACGATTACAGATCAGCAAGACACGGGATCAAGTTCATAAATCGCAAGTTCAACAGAAAGGCACTCACAAGTTCACAAATGATAAAGATATGCAATGCAATGAAATGAAATGCGACGTACGATGATGCATGTCTGGCCTAATGATACACACCCACTGTCTCTCAGTCCGGGACCCATGGGGGACATATCTGTCCATGCATCCGTCGCGGCGTGTGACACGACCCTCGATAATGAAATCCATCGCGGCGTGCGACACGTCCCTCGATAATACAATTCGTCGCGGCGTGTGACACGACCCTCGAATCATAGTATCCGTCGCGGCGCGCGACACGTCCCTCGAAATGGTACATCCTCTTTAATTTCTTATTCTTTCTCCATTCACATAACACTTGTCACAACCATGTCTCAGAACCAATGCAAATAACATGTTCACATAACTAATGAGGAGATGACAATTTTCATAACAATGCACACTTCATAACAACACAATTGTGCTACAACATCAACAATGAATCAATGAGCCTTTTAAACCATTCTCAACACATCACACACCATTAATTAATCACATTGCCTTTTATTACCCCCTTTTTATCATTAAAATTATTCAATATGGACAAGTCAACCCATCACCAAGTCCCATCACTTCCCAACACATACCACAAGGAAATACACAAATTTTATACGCTTAACAAGGGTTGAGAAATCCACTTGCCTCAATTTATCAACAATTCACTCCGGGACTTGAGTCTTCCCCTTTCGTTGAGCTTCCCAAATCAAAGTAATCTATTCAAGTAAATAATCACAATAAGATTTCGAAACTAACAACACCCATATTACTATATGTCTAATCTATATCCAAAAACTCGCCCAAAACCATAATCATTTTCCTACATCTCAAGCCAAGTGTTAAGTCTTAATTTCTCCAAATAACCTAACTCTAATAATATTCATATAATGTAATACACCTAATATTTAATTACCTATTTCAGTATAGCAAAACTTGAATTGTAGTGTGCTAATTATATAAAAATCTGAAATCGTAACGAAGTTATAAAACAGTACTTAAATACGAAACTAGGCAGAATGTCATTAGTGTTTATATGTTATAGCATAGTATCCCCCAATGATTACCCCTAATCATTAATGATTTCCATGTAACTTATACCGTATTCCAATATCCAATTCATATTAATTTTTTTTTCTCAAACCCACTTCCTTTATAAGGACCAAACACCCTATATTAATATAATATTTAATATTAAGAAAGTTTTCCTTCTAGCATATTAGCAATAGAAATATCTAAGTACTCGAGTTCTTACCTGAACACAGGGACGGCGACGCAACTTTTCAAGCTTCCCCTTTTTTTTTTGTTCTGTGTTCTGCCGCTTAAATTATGATCCAAAAATTCCCAACCCTAATAATTTATTTCCCTATATGGGTCAAGTGGTATATGGTATTAAGTAAATTATAACGTTGACCCATTAAGTATTAACTAAAATTAGTTATTTAATAAATAGCTGTCAATTAATTGACTATAGTTAAACAAATGTTCAAAATTTCCAAAAATGACCTTCCGGGTCATTATATTATCCATCACTAAAAATCATGTTCGTCCTCAAACATAAAGTGAAAGAAAGTACCTGAAGCAAAAAAAAACTGAGGATATCTGGCACGCATGTCAGACTCTGTCTCCCAAGTTGCCTCTCTAACTGAACGATGCTTCCACTGCACCTTCACTGAAGCAATCTTCTTGGTCCTAAGCTTCCGAACCTGCCTATCCAAAATAGCTATAGGCTCCTCCTCGAAGGTCAAGTCTGGACCAAGCTCCACTGAATCGAGTGAAAGCACATGAGACTCATCAGGAATATACTTCCGAAGCATGGAGACATGAAAAACAGGATGAACTGTCAAAAATCTAGATGGCAAGGCCAGCTTATAGGCCACCTCTCCCACTTGGCTCAAAATCTCAAAAGGTCCAATGAATCTAGGGCTAAGCTTGCCCTTCTTCCCGAACCTCATCACACCCTTTATGGGTGATACTCGGAGCCAAACATGATCACCCTCTATAAACACTAAGGAGCCGTTTGGTTACTGGTTAGAGTTATGCAGGTATTAGTTATGCAGGGTTTAGTTATGCAGGTATTAGTTATGCAGGGTTTAGTTATGCAGGTATTAGTTATGTAGGTATTAGTTATGCAGGTTTAGTTATGCAGGTATTAATTATGCATGGTTTAGTTATGCAGGGTTTAATTATATATGTATTAGTTATACATGATTTAGTTATGTACAAATTACAATACAGTAAACTAATTTTTATTTCTTAATTCCAAAAATGTTTAGCGAGCTAATATTTATTATATCCATTAAAATAAACAACTATCTTAATAACACATTAAAATTTAAATAAATGTCAATAGCTAAAAACACTAAAGTAAATAACAAATAACTAAAAGAAGTTAAGTAATTTGTATTGAATAGGATAAGTAATTAAGTAAATAAGAAATAACTAAAAATATTATAATACATGTATTGGCCGTGCGTTGCAAAGAAACTAAGTAAAGAACTAATTACAATTAACCGGCACTATCTTATCGCCAAAGAAAATAATTAATAAAAAATAAAGCAAAGAAACTAAGTAAAGAACTAATTACAATTAACCGGCACTATCTTATCTCCAAAGAAAATAATTAATAAAAAATAAAGCAAAGAAACTAAAAATAATTAAGCAACTATCAAGACAAAAATAAATAGTAACTTTTTTAAAAGCACACATAATTAAAAAAAATTAAAAGTTAATTAATAAGGGTAAATATGTAAATATATTATTTAATCCATGTATAACTAATACCCACATAACTTATTCCACCTTCTACCCTGCATAAAATTATACATAGATTTCCTCATAAGTTATGTAAGTATTAATTATGTGGATTCACTAAAACACAACCAAACATTGTATAAAACTAATGCAGGAATAATTTTTATACAACATTTTAAACCTACAAACCAAACACCGTATAAAATTAATACATAAATAACGTTTATACAATATTTAAAAACCTATCAACTAGGGGTGGGCATTCGGTTCTTCGGTTCGATTTTCTTAAATTTCGGTTCGGTGTTCGGTTTTGAAAAAATGTGCACCAAATACCAAATCAAAATATTTCGGTTCGGTTCGGTTTTTTTAAACTTCGGTTCGGTTTAATTCGGTGTTTTTAAAACGATTTTTCGGTGCAAGCAAATAAAAAATAAAGTGAAAATTAAATTATCAAAACGTTTAACTAAAGATAAAAGTTGAAAACTCGAAATAATCAATTAACATATTTAATAGTTAAAGTTTCCAACAAAGAACTAAAGAAGTTTTTTTTTTCTCTTTCCGATTTTTTGTTTCAACAAACACTCTTTGTAATAGCAGCCAACAATTTAAACCAAGAATTCAACACTTGAAATTTAAAAGTTAAAACAATACAAAGTTAAAAATGCCTTAACTTCATTCAAATAAAAAACAATAGGAGTCACAACTCACAAACACAAGTTACCAAGTATATAATTAATAAAATTAAAATATTATTTTAAATTTAGTTAATACAATTTCAGTTTTTCGGTGCACCGAATTTTTCTTACCCTGACACCGAATACCGAACCAAAAAACCAAAATTTTGAAAAAAAAACACCGAAACCGAACCGAAAAACCGACACCGAAAAACCGAACCGAAAAACCGACACCGAAAAACCGAACCGAAAAACCGACACCGAAAAACCGAACCGAAAAACCGACACTGAAAAACCGAACCGAAAAACCGACACCGAAAAACCGAATTAATTTGGTTCGGTTCGATTTTTCTGTTTTCGATATTTATGTAAGTATTAGTTATGTAGAATTACAAAAATATAACCAAACATTGTATAAAACTAACACAAGGATAACTTTTATTCTATTTACAAACCAAACATGGTATAAAAATTAATACATGAATAACCAAGTTATTCATGTATTAACTTTGCCCTTATCCAGTAACCAAACGGCCCCTAAGGGTCGAACTCTCCGGTCTGCATAACTCTTTTGTCGACTCTAGGCTGTCAACAGTCTATACTGAATCATACGCACCTGCTCCATAGCATCTCTAAGCAAGTCTGTATCCAAAGAGTCCATCTCCGCCGAATCAAACCAACCGATCGGAGATCTACACCTTCTGCCATACAATGCCTCAAATGGGGCCATCTGGATACTAGAGTGATAACTGTTATTGTAGGCAAACTCTGCCAAGGGTAAATGTCGATCCCATCTAGCACCAAAATCGATCACACAAGCTCGAAGCATGTCCTCCAACACCTGAATCGTCTACTCGGACTGACCATCTGTCTGAGGGTGAAAAGTTGTACTCATATCTAACTGAGTACCCAAACCATGTTGTAATGCCTTCCAGAAATGGGAAGTGAACAATGAACCTCGATCAGATACAATAGAAATTGGAACTCCATGTAGTCGCACAATCTGACTGATATAAAGTTCGGCTAACTTCTCCGCTGTATACTTCACCCGAACAGGAATGAAATGGGCAGACTTGGTCAGTCTGTCAACAACAACCCAAATGGAGTCATAACCACCCACTGTGGTAGGCAAACCCACAACAAAGTCCATAGTGATCTGCTCCCACTTCCAAGTAGGAATAGGCATCCTCTGAGATATAACCCCGGGCCGCTGGTGCTCACACTTGACCTGTTGGCAAGTAAAACACCTAGAGACAAAGTCTGCAATATCCCTCTTCATGCCACACCACCAGTAATGCTGGCTCAGATCATGATACATCTTCGCCGCTCCCGGATGGATGGAATATCGAGAACAATGGGCTTCGTCAAGAATCAATCTAATCAACTCTCCCGTCTTGGGGACACAAATCCTACCTCCAATCCTCAAGACACCATCAGAATCAAGGACAACCTCCTTAGCTTCCCCTCTCAACATTTTGTCTCGAATGAGGCATAGCTTCTCATCATCAAACTGGTGCTCACGGATTTGCTCGACTAAAGAAGACCGAGCCTCAATAAAAGCAATTATACCATCACTCTTCTCTGAAATCTGCAACCGGACAAGACTGTTAGCTAACATCTGAACATCTCTAGCCAACGGTCTCTCCTCAATACTAAGCGCAACAAGACTCCCCATGCTAGGAGTTTTCCTACTCAAAGCATCGGCCACCACATTGGCCTTCCCCGGATGAAATAGAATGGTCACATCATAGTCCTTCAGCAACTCAAGCCATCTACGTTGCCTCAAGTTCAGATCCCTCTGACTGAAGATGTACTAAAGACTCCGATGATCAGTGAAGATCTCATAATGCACCCCATACAAATAGTGACGCCATAACTTAAGTACAAAGACCACAGCCGCCAACTCCAAATCATGAGTAGGGTAGTTCTTCTCATGGGACTTTAGCTGCCTAGAAGCATAAGCAATCACTTTCCCCTTCTGCATTAATACACCACCCAAACCGACTCCCGAAGCATCACAATAAACAGTAAAGTCCACGCCCTCCTCAGGTAGAGTCAATACAGGAACCGAAGTCAATAAAGTCTTGAGCTTCTGAAAGCTCTCCTCACACTCATTGGACCACTGAAAACCCACCCTCTGTCGAGTCAATCTGGTCAATCGAGCTGCAATAGTAGAGAAACCCTGAACAAACTGTCGGTAATAGCCTGCCAATCACACAAAACTCCGAATCTCGGTAGGAAAAGTAGGTCGCGTCCAGCCTCTAACTGCCTCAATCTTAGCTGGATCTACTCTAATACCCTCCTTGGACACCACGTGTCCCAAGAATATCATAGAATTAAGCCAGAACTCGCACTTTGAGAATTTGGCATACAACTTCTCTTCCCTCAACCTCTGAAGTACAATCCTCAACTGTCGAACATGGTCCTCCTCAGTCTTGGAGTAAACCAAAATATCATCGATGAAGACAATCATGAAAGAATCGAGGTATGGTCGAAACACCCCGTTCATCAACTCCATGAATGCTGCAGGGGCATTAGTCAACCCAAAGGACATCACTAGGAACTCATAATGCCCATATCGAGTCCGAAAAGCTGTCTTAGGAATATCTGATGCCCTAATCTTCAACTGATGATACCCGAACCTCAAATCAATCTTAGAGAATGACGATGCTCCCTGAAGCTGATCAAATAAGTCATCAATATGCGGAAGAGGATACTTATTATTCACCGTTACCTTGTTCAACTGTCTGTAATCAATACACATCCTCATAGTCCCGTCCTTCTTCTTCACAAACAACACAGGGGCACCCCAAGGTGACACACTGGGGCAAATAAACCCCTTACTCAACAAATCCTGCAATTGATCCTTCAACTCTTTCAACTCTGCTGGAGCCATACGGTAAGGAGGAATAGAAATGGGCTTAGTGCCCGGCTCCAAATCAATAGCAAAATCAATATCCCTGTCGGGAGGAATGCCTGGAAGATCAGAAGGAAACACATCTGGAAACACCTAAATTACAGGAATGGAATCCATGGGAGGTGGTTCAATACTAGTGTCCCGAATGAAGGCTAAGTAAGACAAACACCCTCTCTCCACCAATCTCTGAACACGAATGAAAGAGATGACCTTGCTAGGATAAGAGCCACTAGCACCCTTCCACTCAACCCTCAGAACACCAGGCATTGCTAAGGTTACAGTCTTAGCATTACAATCAAGAATAGCATGATAAGGGGAAAGCCAATTCATACCTAAGATAACATCAAAGTCTACCAACCCTAAAATGATTAAGTCTACCCTAGTGTCATACCCTGCCAAAGAAACAAGACATGATCGATACACTCGATCCACCACTAAGGGCTTACCTATGGGTGTAGAAACATGAATAGGTACAGGCATGCTATCACACATCATATCAAACTCAGCAGCAAAATAGGTAGACACATAAGAGAATGTAGATCCCGGATCAAACAATACAGACGCAGATCGATGACATACTGGGATGATACCTGTAATAACAGCATCAGAAGTCTCCGCCTCGGGCCTCCCCGGGAAAGCATAACACTGGCCTCCTCTGCCACCCCCAGCCTGGGTGGTACCTCTACCCCCACTCTGCTGAGCTGCAGTACCACTACCAGAAGCTCTACCGCCTCTTCCTGACTGAACTCTGCCTCTGCCTCTGCCATGTGGTATCGGTGGTCTAGCCTGAAATAAAGAACTAGGTTGGGGTCCTCCACGACCCCTCTGGAAAGTACACTGTCGCATCAGGAGATCGGGATCTCCACAACTAAAGCAAAACCTCTGACTCGGGAACTGCTGTGCAGATCCTGAAAATCCATTATTATTGCCTAGCCCGGTAGGTCGCTGTTGTGAACCGTACGAGCCCTGAACCGCGCTATAAGAACCACGAGATATCTGACCACCCTCGGATGTCGGCATAGATGCATGAACGGGTCCCCGATGCTGAAAAAGAACCACTCCCTCTGTGTGATCCCCTGCCTCCTGACGAGGCACCATGAAACTGACCTGATGTACGGGCCTTCTTAGGGTCCCCAAACTCCTCTCTCTCCATCAATTCTGCTTCTTTGGCAGCACTCACAATGGACTGGAAGGAAGCCCCCTCTCGAGATGCCCTAAACACGGCCGATCTGATAGAGAAAGTCAACCCCCTCACAAATCTACGGATCCTCTCCGTCTCGTCTGGAATAATGGCCAAAGCATGCCTAGACAGCTGGCAAAACCGACCCTCATACTCTGCAACGGATGAGTTGTCTTGTCTCAAATTCTCGAACCTCAAGCGACTCTCCTCTCTCACGCTCCAAGGGATGAAGCGGTCATGAAAGGCACCGAAAAATGTCTCCCATGTCACTGGAGGAGATCCAACTGGAAAAGACCCCGAATAAACTCTCCACCACTCTCTTGCTGGCCCACGAAGCTGGAGTGTAGCATACCGAACCCCATGTGACTCAGCTAACCCAACCACCTCTAGCAACTCTCGGCATGTAGTCAGAAACTCATGAGCGTCCTCGCTCTTCCCACCCTGAAACTGAGGTGGGTCCATCTTCTGAAATTTCTCATACCTGCGCTGCTCATCCTCTGTCAAAACAACCAACGGTGCACCCTGGCCTCCAACTGCTGGTGCAAGATCATTTCTAACCATGGGATCCACTGGTGGCTGCCCCACCAGATCCTGAATAACTGGAGCTTGTTGCTGCTCATGGGTCTGAGCACCCACTCTAGTCTGAGAGTCTTGTGATGTGCCGATCGTACCACCACCCTGAGAAAAGTTTTCAAGCATATTCAAAACCCTCAGTAAGGTATCCTGAAGCAAAGGTGTGGATGGTGGCTCTGGAGGAACCTGGTCCTCTCTGTTAGCAATCTGAGGCTCTGGAGAGACCTCTCTAGCACGGCCCCTTGTTAGTGCCGCTCCACAGGCATGACCTCTGGCTAATGCCGCTCCACGGGCACGACCTCAAGCTCGGGCTCTACCCCTACCCCTAGCTGGGGCCTCAACAACTGTCTCAGGGACAGCCTCCCCTCTACCACCAGTAACAGTAGCTCTAGTCCTCATCATCTGTCATAAGAATAGATGATAACTCAGTACTAAAGAAGGTAATCACGCACGATGAAAAAGAATGAAAAAAAAAAAGAAGTTTCCTAACAGTCTTCATTGCCTCTCAAAGATAAGTACAGACGTCTCCGTACCGATCCTCCAGACGCTACTTAGACTCGGCTTGTATACACGTGAGACCTATGAACCTGGGGCTCTGATACCATTTTGTCACGACCCAAAAATAGACGTGATGGCACTCGTCTTATCCCACCAAGACAAGTCAACCTCAAACCCAGCCATTACGACAAAGTGCAGAAATAGAATATTATTTGAATTTTATTAGCAAATACTAATGCGGATAATAAGTCAATTCAACGAAATCCCTAAAATCTTGTTGTCACGTGCACAAACCTCTAATGTATTCCAATAGATTTGAAAGAAAACACAAATCTCAAATGATATTGTCACTAAAGCAGAACAAAATCATAAATAGGAGTAGGAAGGTCCGCTGAGATGACAAACAGCTACCTTGCAAATCTCCACAGGAAGCCTCAGACAAGAAAAGAGGGAATAGAAAGTATCACGAAAATTCACGCTCGTAACCTGCAATTTTATGATTGTAATGGTATGTCATCTTATCCACACATACCACTTTCACAATTAATGAAAGTGTATTTCTCAACCCTTATTATGTGTATAGAATTCGTGTATTTCCTTGTGGTATGTGTTGGGGAGTAATGGGACTTGGTGATGGGTTGACTTGTCCATATTGAATAATTTTAATGATGAAAAAGGGGTAATAAAAGGCAATGTGATTAATTATTGGTGTGTGATGTGTTGAGAATGGTTTGAAAGGCTTATTGATTCATTGTTGGTGTTGTATCACGATTGTGTTGTTATGAAGTGTGCATTTTTATGAAAATGGTCATCTCCTCATTATTTATGTGAACATGTTATTTGCATTGGTTCTGAGACATGGTTGTGACAAGTGTTATGTGAATTGAGAAAGAATAAGAAATTAAAGAGGATGTACCATTTCGAGGGACGTGTCACGCGCCGCGACGGATATTATGATTCGAGGGACGTGTCGCGCGCCGCGACGGATACTATGATTCGAGGGTCGTGTCGCACGCCGCGAAGAATTTTATTATCGAGGGACGTGTCGCACACCGCGATAGATTTCATTATCGAGGGTCGTGTCGCACGCCGCGACGGATGCATGGACAGATATGTCCCCCATGGGTACCGGACTGAGAGACAGCGAGTGTGTATCACTAGGTCAGACATGCATCACTATACTTGACATTGCATTTCATTGCATTGTGCATCTTTATCATTTGTGAACTTATGAGTACTTGTTTGTGGAAATTGTGACTGGTGAACTTAATCTTGTGTGTTGCTGATCTGTAATTGTTCGGGTGATATGGTTGAACTATGTGCTATGTAAATTGTGAACTATTAGGTTGGGCTGATTTTTATGCAGGTTATAGTCGTGGAGGTTCAGTTGGGGTGTAAGGAGTACCCGTATTCCATACCTTTAGCTTGTGTTTAGAGGTTTGCTTGCTGAGTACCGTGTGGTTTGGTATTCACCCCTTGCTTATACAATTTTTTGTAGGTTATGAGCCCGGATCTTCATGATACCCTCTCTTATCTTCTTGTCCGAGGCTTCCTATGGAGATTTGTGGGGTAGCTGATTGTCATCTCAGCAGACCTTCTTACTTCTTATTTATGATCTTGTTCTATTCTAGAAACAACATCATTTGAGACTTGTTTATTTCTTTCATGTCTATTGTAATAAATTAGAGGCTTGTGCACGTGACAACCAGATTTTGGGGGTTTTAATAAGTTGACTTTGTATTCTGCATTATTAGATGGTGTTAGTCTTTTTTTTCTAGTTTTACTTCTGCATTTATTGTATTAGTTGGGTTTTAGGCTGACTTGTCTTGGTGGGATAAGACGAGTGCGATCACGTCCATTTTTGGGTCGGGACAAAATGGTATCAGAGCACCAGGTTCATAGGTCTCATGTGTATACAAGCTGAGTCTAAGTAGAGTCTCGAGGATCGTTACGGAGACGTCTGTACTTATCTTCGAGAGGCTATAGTGGCTTTTAGGAATAATCTTCACTTTTTGACTCTCTATCGTGCTTCTTTTGTTCGTTTTGATTCTTATCACTTCATTCCATTCTCTCTCACTTATAGTGATTACTCTTGCATGGTTCTTCATGCGAGTAGTTGGTGTCTTGTATGGCTTGGAGCTTATATTTTGTTTAGAAGTAATAGACTCGTGGAAAGGATGTGTGGTCAAATTCAGAATGTTCAATGACTTTAAAGAATTGAGTTAGATGATGGCTCGACGAATCATTTTGAGGGTATATGAATGATGAGGATGAACAATGATCTGAGGGACTTCATGACCATATTGTTTATTTCGGGTTAGTTACCCAGCAACGAGAACAATATTTGTGCGATATATATTATATATGGAGCTGTTCAACAATTAGAAGTGGAATAATTAAAGGGATGGCTAGATAATGAACACTGTAACTTCGGAAAATGCAGTTAGTAAAGTTTTCATAATATATATGAGTTGCTTAGCGAATGATGAAAATAATGTTGCACTAATTGAGGTCATAGATTGAGTGTATATCCAATAGGGTCATGATACGACTACTAAACGGTACCAATGCCTAGTTAGTTAAAGTTAGGGAGTGTGTTACTTTTGCTATCAACCTGATCTATGAAAGGATGCATATCGCTTGGGCTAGAGACAGAACAAATTTGATAATATTTTATAGCTATTCAATTGGTAAAAATGTGTGGGCTATTTTGATATGATCTTCTCAGTAGATATGATGTGTTCTAGTGGTGGATCTAATGGACTTTCATAGTGTAGTACTAGTGGTGTATGGAAAAGGATACGTCAATTGTCAAGTGCGAATACTAACTACTTAAGGAGTTATCAGTAGTATCACATGCTTATATAATGAGATTCGATGTTGCATTCACATTTGAGAAACTAACTAGCTTGTCATTACGGATGCTTGGGTTAAGCATTGTTTATAAGGAAGCTTTTAGTGGTGGATCTTTGGTACAATATTAATACGTTTAGATTGTGGAGTGTATCTCGATGATTCTAATGAGGACTGGTGATTTCATCATAAGCTCCAAGGGAGTGGATCCATTTCGGAATGACAAACTTATGAGTAAAGGAAGGCCCCATGAATATACTTATGTGAAGGAAATTGAGGATTTTAGTAAGAAAGTGCATAAAAAATTGAGTTAGTCATATTTGGCTGGTTTGACTTGGTTT
>JAGDQO010000033.1:0-10000 GCA_018342035.1 Solanum appendiculatum | reverse complement strand
AGATATTACCACAACAATTTCTCATCAGGTTCACTGAGTTCCAAAGTACTACAGATATATCTACTCTCCCAGAATATATCAAATTATGTAAATTCTTTATTCAGAAAAGAATTTCTTATATTATTTCTTGGAATTTCACTAAGGTAGAAATAGACAAAATACGCTTCTTAGCTAAAGAGATATCAAAGCTTAAATAATCAATTCATAAATTAATATAAATTTTGTCATGCCCCAGACAGTATATGTACTTAGCTGCTCATGCTAGGTACGTATACTGCCAACTTGGCTTTTAGGATCATTAATGTCTATTGAAAAGTTAGGATAACAATTAAAGTAAACCGGGCCATCGGCTAAATTACTTTGAAGAACACCTAACAGCGAATCATCAAAATTAAGAAATCTGTCATCTCTAAGGAGGACACAAATAGGAATATCTAAGCCTTTCCTGAACAGGGGCTTAACAGCAACTTGCACTAAACCAATATGCAAATAATTGAATTTATTTTTATAACGATTAATATCGTTAGCATTCAACAAACGAATAATTTCAAGAGAATTATTAATAGCAACAGTTGATTCACAAGTTTTAATATTGTGATTAACAAATAAATTAAATTTACCTAAATGATAAATAGCTTTAAAAGGTTCTTCTGGTAAGGCATATATGTTTCTAGAACGAGTGGTGGGACAAATAATTTCACCACAAAAAAAAAAGAAAATAAAATTAAACCTGTTGTTTTTAAACGCGAAGAGGAATTGTTTTGATTCCTCTCAAACAAAGTAAACAATCTAATGGCACTAACCCTCCCCCTTAAGCATTTTGTAGGAAGTATACCTCATTCGCCAAGCTGATTAAGTAGGAAAATTTATAAGCAAATTATTAGATGGACAGCTGAGATGTTCAAAGAGAAACAAGGCACCACACATCATTTACATTAAATACGCTATACATAGCTAACAAAAGATTTTCAGATATAGACTTTTCAATGAACTGATTTCTTAAACTTAACTTTATCAAGTATCAAAAACAACAAAAAGAATTCCTAAATTTCATGGTCAATTATAAGGGCATCCAGTGCATTCAGGAAAACAATTTCAGTGTCACGAAGTATTGCACAAATTTGTGCATTGCAGGGTCTATAGAGAGTGCTGAATAGGGAGGACTTCTTGTAAACACCTTAAGCCATATGAAAGGGATCCATTTTGGACTTGCATACAACACTGAGTAAGTATACTAAGATTGTGTGAAGGCTCATCCTCGGGCCTCAGTGAAGACCTGATAGCATCCAAGGAAGCTCTACTCCATTGAAGGACAGTGATGAAGCTTTACAAACTCCAAGGAGGCCCATAAAAAGATCTCAAAACAAGGAGTTCATGATAAGCTCAACGGGCTTCAATCGCTGATCCAAAGGTGTCTTATTAGGGGAGAAGAGCCCCAGCTCAAGGGAGATGAATTTTCCAAATGCTACAATTATTTGGTGGGCCAACTTGAAGTCCAAGATGAAGAATATTGGGGTCCAAAGTTCAGCCTTGAAGAAGTACAAAGTGGTGCAGAAAGAGGCTCAAAATCAGCCCTAAAGGAGGCCAATTTCAGCCCTTTAGTGCAACTGAAATCAACAGCCCAATAAAGTCCCAAAATGAGCTCAAAGGCAACGACCAAGGGGTCCCAGAAAGGCCTTAAATCAGCCACAATTAGTAGGGTTTTAATTTTTTACCTTAGCCCCCAAGCTAGGGTTTTATTTTATTAAGTTCTAGATTATTCTTTTAGGGTTTTATTAGGGCTAGCAGCCAACTTATTTATTCTATAAATAGGAGTGCTTTTTCATTCATTAAAAGACATTAGATTGATATTAATAATATTTGAGAGAGTTCTTTTGAACCTTTATGACTTGTTCTTTGAGAATTTATCTTTAAACCTCTACTAGTTTCATAGGTTAAGGTATAAAGTAATTTCTTCTTGTGATATTGTGATTTCTTTTTGATATTATTAGAAGGTGATTAGTTTATACTAATTATTGTCTTTAGTTACTCAAAAAGCGGTCAAGATCCGAATCAATTGTTTTTGATTCGTTTTTTCAAGTGAAGGCGTTAGATTTCTTTCATAAATCTATATGTTGTTACTTGGATCTTGTCAAGGCCTTAAAATAAAAATCCTTCAAAATTCTTGGAACTTTCCTTTGAATTTTCCATATCGTTTTATTAGTTTCTATTTATTTTTCTATTATTGCTTCCGCACTCATTAATTCAACTCTATATTTGTGATCTAGGAAACAAGAAGAGGGGATTCTAGATCTTAAGGATAAGAAGAAACATTTTTCTTGTTCTTACAATTCTAAATAAGTTCCCTTTTTATTCGTGTTTTGTTTCAACTAAAATCCTATTTGTTCTAGTACTAGTTCTTTACTTTCTTCAATGCCCCAAAAAATCTATACTTTATTACTATGAACTTGGTACACGTTTTGGTTTAATTATAAATCTACAAAGTACTCTTATTCAAAGGTTATTTTGAGGGGAAAAAGGCAAGTGTGGGTGAGTTTAAGAGAGGGTAAAAGCAATATTGAAGTGTGATACTTGATAAAAGTTTTGCTTTTCTTTAGATGTCTAATTCTGGTGGTGATGAGGAAAGAGATCGTTTAGAAGCCGAGATCCAAGGAAGGAACAACTTCACCCTTCAAGCTATGCACCAAAAATTCAAGAGATGGAATTTGCAATTTCATGAGATGAGGAATATGATTACCGAGCAGAATGATACCATACCTGCATTTAGGAGGGAGAATAATGTTGAACAACCCCCTAATAATGTTAGGCCCCAAGTTAGAAGGAATGTACCCCATATCCCTTTTGTAAATCCTGAATATGATAATGATGATATTGATGTTGAATTTAATTTAGAAAGAAGAGATAGGAGGGGACAAAGAGGAAGAGTAGAAGATGATAATATAAGTAGCATAAAGATGAAGATGCTATCTTTAAAGGGGTCAAGGGACCCAAACTTGTACCTTGATTGGGAGAGATGAGTTGAAGCCATCTTTGACTGTCACGACTACTCCAAGGGTAAGAAAGTTAAACTTGTTGTTGTTGAGTTTTCTTATTATGCTGCTTCTTGGTGGAAAAAGCTTGCTAGGGAAAGATTGCAAGATGAGCTACCTCCTATAACAACTTGGGAAGAGATTAAGAGGGTGATGAGGAAGAGGTTTGTGCCATCATATTTCCAGCGAGATCTACAGTCTCGCCTTCAACATTTGAAGTAAGGCTCCATGTCGGTGGATGAGTACTTCAACAACATGGATATGGCTATGATCCAAGCTAACTACATCGAGGAAGAAGAGGCTACAATGGCTAGATTTTTAAATGGTTTAAATGTAGAAATAGCTGTTGTAGTAGAAATACAACAATATGTAACTTTAGATGAGTTAGTTCATTTTTCTATTAAAGTAGAAAAACAAATTAAGAGGAAGCAACAAAAAAACTCATGAAGAAGTCATCCAAACACCATGTCTAAGAAGCCATGGCAAATCAAGAGGGAAACATTCCTTCCAAACCTCAAGAAGATAGAGGTAAAGGTAAAGTTGAGGACAGAGGTAAAACATTTAATCCTATATCTTTTAAACCTTCTAGTTCTATTCAATGTCACAAATGTCATGGAAAGGGACATATGATGCATGAATGTCCAAGTACAAGAAACATCATACTTAGGGACAATGGAGAATATGAGTGTGAAAAAAGTGAGAGGGAAGATGAAGAGGGAGGTGTAAGTGAGGAAGATGATCTAGAACTGCCTAATGATAGTATAATTGAGGTGTTTAGGAGAATTATTACTATCAATTTGGGTAGTATTGATGAAGGGCAGAGGGAGAATTTGTTCCATACTAGGTGTGCGATAAAAGGGAAGACTTATTCTATGATTATTGATGGGGAACCATGAGGAACTAAATACCTCAAGTTAGAGTGGGATCGGAGGAAAAGAGATGAGGATATCAGGACATCATGTCGGCCTCGGCCTCCCAAGTATCACCCTCAACTAATTGATTCCTCCAAAGAACCTTCACGGAAGCAATTTCTTTATTCTTCAACCTTCGAACTTGCCGGTCCAAAATCTCAATCGGGACATCTTTGTAAGAAAGGCTACCTTTTATACCAAGATTCTCTAATGGTACAATGAATGTCGGATCACCAACGCATTTCTTCAACAAGGAGACATGGAAAACCAGATGCACCGATGCTAATTCACTAGGTAAGTCAAGTTCATAAGCAACCATACCAATACGCCTCAAAATTTTATATGGGCCCACATAACGGGGACTAAGCTTCCCTTTCCTCCCAAACCTCATTACACCTTTCATGGGTAAAATTTTCAAGTAGACCCAATCATCAACATCAAATTCTAAATCTCTGCTCCTAACATCGGCATTAGACTTTTGTCGGCTTTGAGTCATTTTCAACCTTTCACTAATAAGCCGGAATTTCTCCATAGCTTCATTTATTAACTCGAGACCTATCAAAGCAACTTCACCAACTTCAAACCAACCTATAGGAGATCTACACCTCCTACCATAAAGAGCCTCAAATGGAGCCATACCAATACTCAAATGATAGCAATTATTATAGGCAAACTTAATCAAAGGCAAATGATCATCCCAATTACCCTTGAAATCAAACACACAAGCTCTCAACATGTATTCCAAAGTTTGGATAGTTCATTCCTCTTGCCTATCGGTTTGAGGATGAAAGGCCGTACTAAGTTAACACGAGTACCAAGGCCCTTTTGGAAAGATTTCCAAAACTGAGAATTGAAATGAGTACCACGATCGGAGATAATGGATAGAGGCACTCCATGCAACCTCCCCATTTCTCTCAAGTACAACTTAGCATAGTCCTCCGCTGAGTAGGAAACCTTGATGGGAATGAAATGGGTTGATTTTCTCATTCGATCTACAGTAAACCAAATCGAGTCGTGTTGCCACCGGGTACGTGGTAAACCAAAAATAAAGTCCATGTTCAGATCTTCCCACTTCCAAGTGGGAATACTAATATCTTGGCACAAACCTCCCAGATTTTGATGCTTAACTTTCACTTGTTGACAATTAGAACACTTAGCCACATTTCCGCAATATCCTTTTTCATCCCATTCCACCAATAGACCTCCCACAAATCACGGTACATCTTGGTGGCTCCTGGGTGAATGGAATATCAAGAACTATGGGCTTCTGATAGAATCTACTCCCTCAAACTATCAACATCAAGAACACAAAAACAACCTTGATATCGAAGCACACCATCTCCCCTTGGGAGAAAACCTCAACGGACTTTTTGATCACCACTTCTTTCAACTCCATCAAGATTGGATCCAGGCCTTGCTTTGCTTTCACATCTGATACGAAGGATGATTCTGATCCATTACGAACAACCATCCCTCCCTCAGTGGAGCCAATCAGCTGAACACCCAATCGGGCCAATCTATGAACATCTCAAACCAATTCCTTCTTTCCATCCTCAATGTGAGCAACACTACCCATTGAAACTCAACTAAGAGCATCCGTTGCATATTCGCCTTGCCAAGGTGATAGAGGACACTCATGTCATAGTCCTTTACCAACTCAAGCCACCTCCTTTGGCAAAGATTTAGGTCTTTTTGCTTGAACACGTATTGTAAACTCCTATGGTTGGTGAAACCATCCACATGGACACCATATAAGTAATGCCTCCAAATCTTTAGAGCAAACACAACCACTTCTAGTTCTAAGTCATGAGTGGGATAATTCTTTTCATGAATCTTAATTTGCCTTGAAGTGTAGGCAATGACTCTCCCATTTTGCATAAGGACACACCCTAGTCCAATCTTTTAAGCATCACAATAAACCACAAACCTATCGGACCCTTCTGGTAAGGTCAACACCGGAGCCGAGGTAAGTCTAACTTTCAATTCTTGAAAACTCTTCTCACATGCTTCGGACCATGAGAACTTAACCTTCTTTTGAGTTAAAGCCATCAATAGGGAAGAAATCGAAGAAAACCCTTCAACAAACCTCCTATAATAACCTGCCAAACCCAAGAAGCTTCAAATATCTGAAGGTGATAGAGGTCTAGGACAATTCTTAACCGCATCCATCTTTTTAGAATCTACGTCAATTCCTTACCGGAAACAATATGACCGAGAAAAGCCACGGATCTTAGCAAAAACTCACATTATAAAACTTTGCAAAGAGTTATTAGTCCTTGAGGACTTGCAACACCATCCTCAAATGATCGGTATGCTCATCTTCACTTCTTGAGTAAATCAAAATATCATCAATGAACACAAGCACGAACATATCAAGTTATTTTCTAAACACCCTATTCATCAAATCCATTAACATGACCGGAGCATTTTTCAACCCAAACGACATTACCACAAACTTGTAGTGACCATAACTAGTCTGAAAAGCCGTCTTAGGGATGTCATCTTCCTTCACCCTTAATTGGTGATAACCCAAACGAAGATCGATCTTAGAGAAGTAACTCGCCCCTTGGAGTTTATCAAACAAGTCATCTATCCTTGGAAGAGGATACTTATTCTTAATGGTGACTTTATTCAATTGCCGAAAATCAATGAATATTAGAAGTGAACCATCCTTCTTTCGAACAAACAAAACTGAAGCACCCCATGGAGAGATACTCGATCGGATGAAACCCTTATCCAATAAATCTTTCAATTTCTCCTTTAACTACTTAAGTTCTACCAGAGCCATTCAATAAGGAGGAATAGAGATAGGTTGCGTATCAGGGAGAAGGTCAATACCGAAGTCTATTTCCTTTTCGGGAGGAACACCGGTTAGATCATCGGGAAACACTTTTGAAAACTCATTAACAATGGGGACCGACTCAAGAGTAGGGGTTTTGGAATCCACATCCCTCACCCTAACAAGATGGTATATGCAACCTTTAGAAATCATGCTTCTATCTTTAAGACAAGAAACAAACTTATCCTTAGGCATAGAGTTTCCCCTTTCAACTCCAGGATAGGCTCATTTGGAAATTGAAACTTAACAACTCGGGTCCTACAATCAATATAAGCATAACAAGAATACAACCAACCCATCCCAAGGATAACATCAAAATCTAACATATCAAGCTCTACGAGATCAACATGAGTGACTCTATGGGATAAGGAAACGGGGAAATTTCTATCGACATTCTTAGCCACAGTAGATTCATCAATAGGAATAGAGACAGAAAAAGGATCTAACAACACATCCGGAAGAACATCAAACCTCATAACCACATATGGCGTCACAAAAGACAAGGTAGCACCGGGATCAAGTAAAGCATAAACATCAAGATGAAAGACCTTCAACATACAAGTAACCATATCGGGAGAACCCTCTTGCTCTTGACGAGTCTGAAGCGCATAGAATCGGTTTGGTTTTTGACTCCCGTATGATGTTGAGGTTGAGCCCGTCGATAATTATCTCCTTCATTCTTAGCCACTAAGGGACAATCCCTTATCTTCTGATCCATCTTACCACAACCAAAGCATGCATTAGAATCGGCTAGACATTTGCCCTTTTGCTTTTTCCCACATTTAGCACAAGTAGGCAATAGGGGTCCACCACCATTCCCTCCTTGAGGTTTAGGGTTAGACACCCTTTCTTTATTGAACTTAGGAGCATTGGACGAACCTTGACCGGAAAACCTTTGTCGGAACTTAGGACGACCATACCCATCGGACCTTGAATGAGAGAAATTACCATCACCGGTCTTAGCCCTCTTTGCGTCACTAGACTTTTCCTTGAGTTTCTCCCCTTCTATTTGTTTGGCATGCACCATGAGACGAGAAATGTCTATATCATTAATAAGCATGATGGTACGACATTCCTTAATCACCATTTCGGACACCCCCGAAACAAACTTACTCATTTTCATCCTAGGACTGGCAACCATAGTAGGAGCGTATCGAGACAATTGTGTGAACTTCAAAGCATACTCCTTCACACTCATGGTTCCTTGACAAAGGTTAATAAATTCAAGTACCTTTGCCTCTCTCATCTCAAGGGGAAAGAACCTATCTAAGAAAGCAACCTTGAACTTTTCCAAATCCAGAGGACTCGTATCATCTGCCCTCTCATTCGTCCATGGCTCAAACCACACTTGACCACACTCTTAAGTTGATAAGCGACCAACTCCGCCTTTTCCTCCGGCGTCACGCCCATGATCATCAGCACCTTGTACACCTCATTAATGAACTCTTGAGGATCTTCCTCTACATAGAGCCATGAAATTCTGAGAAATTCATTCTAGTGAAGTCCCTTACTCTAGATGCCGATGTACACACATTTGGGTTCACGGGAGACACAACCTCCCCATTGGCTTGAGCCATCAAGGCTTGAGCCAATACTTGAAAAGCAGCCTTGAACTTTGCATTAGTCACTTGTTCGGCCAAAGGGTCGGTCAGAACTTGAGGAGCTTGAGGAGGAGCTTCTTGTTCCAAATTCCCTCTCGCGTTCCTCCTATTCTTCTTGTTAGTCATACTTAAAAGAGATAGGAATGCCTATCCTTTATCCATGAGTGAAACTCCAAGAATTGGAAAAAAAGGTTTTGCATGTGAATAAGAAAAGGAAGAAGGATCTCTTGTCTCAATTGAATCCGTAACTGCACCTATTGAGTCTGTTGTGGTAATAAGCGCCTAGAAGAGAGCTTTCACTGCCTTTTTATTATTATGAGGATAGATGTAGATATAAGTCATCTCTTGGCCAGGGCATTATCAAAGCAGCTTCAACTCATCATCAGACTCTCCCTTTTTTGGCACTAGACCTAGTTTCCGCTCCATGAGAACATCTATCGATTCCGCTATCAGGGCAAGCGCTAAGGTAAGGCTAAGACGGTCGCAATGTTCATTTAGCTTTAATACAGACAGGTTCGTCTCCTACTACTGCTGTTATACATTTTCTTACAATGTGGCTCTTCTTTCTATAAGAAACTCATGTTCACCCAGGCTCGTGTTACTCCAAAAGCAAAGGTTTCTGAAGTACGCTATTCTCGGTGATGACATTGTCATCGGGGATAGGCGTGTAGTATAACTTTACGAGGAAGCCATGGAGGAGCTTCAGATGACCATATCAAAATAAAAGTCTCTGATCTCTGACCGGGGATCGTGGATGCCTAGAGTTTGCTAAGCAGTTTCTAATCAAGAAAGGTCGGGTCAACATTAGTCCTATATATCAATCACGACGGTGAGGGTTCTGGTTCATAGCCTTTCTATTGCTCCTGTTATCTGCAAGGAAAGGGTTAGCGAAGTAGGGGACCGCAGCTAGCGAAGTGAACCATTAGAAACTGGGGTATAAATACCAACAATTCATGCATGAAAGCCAAGAGAAATGACCAGAGGTTTAGGGTGCGGTGCAAATTCTTAAGAGTGGTGTGAGGCAGTGAGCTAGCCTGACAGTGAAATCAATGAATTTCCCGAAGTGAAACAAGGATATTCAGTATATGTAGTACAGTTAGAAAAGCCTTAACGAACTGGTTAAGGCATTATGGTACGGGCTCATTCCGTAAAGGAATTGCGGGGAGGGAACTCATTAAGTCTTAGATTATCCCATCAGCTCAGTCCGGAAAAGCTTACTCCTTAAAGGACCGTAGCCCCTTCTTCCTGATCATCTTATTGGACTTTTAGGAGTCCTAGTTCCTAAAGCACCAGGAAGGAGAACAACTATAAGACGAAGAACAACTACAAAGAGGCAACTAGCTCCAAAAGCTATATTCAGCTACATTCATGAAGCGAAGTAGGAAACTAGTAAGAGGAACTCAATACCCTCTCCTATATGAGCTTTTCTCAAGGCGAAAAGGCCTCTAGACATGTCATCAGTTCTCGTAATTCAAAGTATGAGCTAGTAACAACTTTTATCACCTCTGTTTCTAACTCTAATAGAACATCCGAAACTCAGGAGCCTTTAACACTACTTAGTTCAGGAACTCCTAAGAATACCACAACCCTAATGGTCCCATTCATGAATTGGCTTGACCC
>JAGDQO010000029.1:0-2500 GCA_018342035.1 Solanum appendiculatum | reverse complement strand
CACGTCGGCCCACCGTAGCGCTTGGCCGTACATGGCCTTACGATGCCTCGTGCGGCGCAGCGCCTAGATGTTAGCCGTAACAGGAGCTCTAGAATCTCGCCACTGCGCCCGAAAGCACTGCCGTTCCTCACCAAGACGCGTATGGGACCGATCGAGATAAATGCCTCGCGGCGCCCGAACGCCCGACGAGCCGTCGTCGACGTGTTTTTGAGTTGCCCGAAGACGTAGCACGGACTAGCCATGCATGCCATCAAGCGCCCACGCAGCACGCCCACCAAGCCCATAGGACGCCCGTGCCGTCCGCCTGCCCTCGCCTCAGTGTGCCTCCAACACCTCTACCCCCCTTATATATGCTTAAAAAAAAAAAACCCACGTGACAGGAGTAGACATGGTTTTTCCCGAGAATCATAATGAAAATGTACAACCCAAATTTGCACGGGCTAAGGTACAAACACACATTAGCTTGCACAAATAACTTTTATATATATTAAAAAAATGTTTTCAACAATTTTTTTTAATTTTTATTTTTTTCCAAAAATTGCGAAAAATTATTAATAAATTAATAAAAAATAGGAAAAATATGAAAAAAATGTAAAATCAACTCCCAAAAATTACCAATAAATAAAGTAACCTTAAATCCAATAATTGAGTATATTTGGTTTTTAAAATGTGACGTAAAAATTATTAAAATGCAAAAATAAATTTTAAAAAGATCGAATAAATGTCGAAAAAAATAGGAAAAAATTATAAAACGCTTCTCAACATGTTAAACTAATGATAGAGTACATATTTGTACAAATGAAAGATGATTCAATATCCTATGAACCGTAAAAGTAGTGAAAGTCGATACGACTGAACCACGTGGGGCGGGAACATTGAGAATAGATGATGGAAAATAGATGGATATGCCCGAATATTTGATGTTCTTATGCATGAAAGGTGTTCACCTAATTTAATTTTTTTACGGCATGTGACGTCCGCATGGTTGTCGACTGGACATGCCAACAACCGAACATCACTCGGCCGACGTCGTCTGTCCGATGCGTGCAGGGCCACGGCACGATTGTCGTCTGACGATGTGCACAGGCCACGGACGATCTCGCCCGGCCATCGGTCGATGTCCGTTGGTCGAATGCGTGCAGGCAACGGCGATGTCGCCTGGCCTCGGCTGGCCGATGCGCGCGCAGGCCACGGTCGATGTCGCCTGGCCTCCGGCTGACCGATGTGCGCTAGGCCACGGCCGAACATGCGCCTGGCATTGGCCGACCTTGCAATGGCCTTTGTGGCGCAGGCCTTGGCCGACGTCGCCTGACCCCGTGGAGTAGCCTGGCCTTGGCGCAGGCGCCTTGGCCGATGTTCGCCTGAACCCGTGCGACCGTAGCTTTGGCCGATGCGCGCAGGCCTTGGCCGATGTCGTATGGCCTCGTGCGACGCAGGCTGGCATATGCGCGCAGGACTTGGCCGATGTCAGCCGGCATCGACCGACGTCGCCTATCCGAGGCGCGCAGGCCACGGCCGATGTCGCCTGGCCTCGGTTGACCGATATGCACAGGCCACGGCCGACATCGCATGGCCTTGGGGCGCAGGCCTTGGCCGATGTCACCTGACCCGGTGCGACGTAGCTTGGCCGATGCGCGCAGGCCTTGGCCGATGTCGCCCGGCCTCGTGCGACGTAGGCTGGCCGATGCGTGCAGGACTTGGCCGATGTCGCCCGCCTCGTGTGACGTAGGCTGGCCGATGCCGTGCAGGACTTGGACGATGTCCGCTCCGGCCTCGGCCGACGTCGCCCTATCCGATGCCGCGCAGGCCTCCTGGCCGATGTGCCAACTGCCTCGACCTGAACTGCTTGTCCGAATGCGCGCAGGGCCTCGGCCGATGCTGCATGGCCTCACTCGACCGACGTTGCTTGTCCGATGCGCGCCAGGCCTTGGCCTGATGCTGCCTGGCGAGACCGACGTTGCTTGTCGATGCGCGCAGGCCTTGGCTTGATGCCCGCCGCGCTCGGCCGACGTTGCCCGTCCTAGGCGCGTGGGACGCCCATGCTGCCTACGTAGACCCGTATGCCTCTCGATACGTCACTTGGCTCTAGGATCGCACCCGACATCCAAAAAAACTTATGATAGCGACATCGTTATTGGGCCCTTGACATGTGATTTTGCATGAGAAATGAACTCAACGTCATCGAAAACCTCGCATTGCGACATCGTTATTGGATGCGCAGGCCTTGGGCGATGCTGCCCGGCATCGGCCGACGTTGCTTGTTCGATGCGCGAAGGCCTTGGGTGATGCTGCCCGTCATCGACCGACATTGCTTTTCCGATGCGCGCAGGCCTCGGCCGACGTTGCCTACGTAGACGCGTATGCCTCTCGATATGTAACTTGGCTCTAGGATCGCACCCGACATCCCAAAAAACTTGTGATAGCGACATCGCTATTGGGCCCTCGACGTGTCATTAGGCATGAGTAATGAACTCAACGTCGCGGAAAACCTCGCAGTGCG
>JAGDQO010000028.1:7500-10000 GCA_018342035.1 Solanum appendiculatum | reverse complement strand
CCCGTGCGTCGCAGCGCCTAGAGTTAGCCGTCAGAGCAGGAGCTCTAGAACTCGCCACTCGCCCGAAAGCACTGCCGTTTCCTCACCAAACGCGTATGACCCGATCGAGAATTTAAATGCCCTCCAGCTGGCGCCCGAACGCGCGACGAGCCGTCGTCGGCGTGTTTTTGTAGTTGCCCCGACGACGTAGCACGGACTAGCCATGCATGCCATCAAGCGCCCACGCAGCACGCCCACTACGCCTCAATAGGGCGCCCGTGCCGTCCCGCCTGCGCCTCGCCGTCAGTGTGCCTCCACACTCTCCCCCCTTATATATGCTTAAAAAAAAAAAACCCACGTGACAGGAGTAGACATGGTTTTTCCAGAGAATCATAATGAAAATGTACAACCCAAATTTGCACGGGCTAAGGTACAACCACACATTAGCTTGCACAAATAACTTTTATATATATTAAAAAAATGTTTTCAACAATTTTTTTTAATTTTTATTTTTTTCCAAAAATTGCGAAAAATTATTAATAAATTAATAAAAAATAGGAAAAATATGAAAAAATGTAAAATCAACTCCAAAAAATTACCAATAAATAAAGTAACCTTAAATCCAATAATTGAGTATATTTGGTTTTTAAAATGTGACGTAAAAATTATTAAAATGCAAAAATAAATTTTAAAAAGATCGAAAAAAAAAAAAAAAAATAGGAAAAAATTATAAAACGCTTCTCAACATGTTAAACTAATGATAGAGTACATATTTGTACAAATGAAAGATGATTATATCCTGAACCGGTAAAAGTAGTGAAAGTCGATACGACTGAACGCACGTGGGGCGGAAACATTGAGAATAGATGATGGAAAATAGATGGATATGCCCGAATATTTGATGTTCTTATGCATGAAAGGTGTTTCACGCTATTTTTATTTTTTTTACGGCATGGACGTCCGCATGTTGTCGACTGGACATCGCCACGACTGACATCACCTCGGCCGACGTCGTCTGTCCGATGCGTGCAGGCCACGGACGATGTCGTCTGACCGATGTGCACAGGCCACGGACGACATCGCTCCAGGCTGGGTCGATGTGGTTGGTCGATGCGTGCAGGCAACGGCCGATTGTCGTTCCTGGCCTCGCTGGCCGATGCGCGCAGGCCTACGGTCGATGTCGCTGGCCTCGGTCTGACCGATGTGCGCAAGGCCCACGGCCCGGACATGGCCTGGCATCTGGCCGCTTGCATGGCCTTGTGGCGCAGGCTTGGCCGGACGTCGGCTGACCCGTGCGACGTAGCCTGGCGCTTGCGCAGGCCCGCCTTGGCCGATGTTTCCGCTTGAACCCGTGCGAGCGTAGCTTGGCCGATGCGCGCAGGCCTTGGCCGATGTCGTCAGGCCTCGTGCGACGCGGAGCTGGCAATATTGCGCCGCAGAGACTTGGCCGATGTCAGCCGCATCAGACCGACGTCGCCTATCCGATGCGCGCAGCCACGGCCGATGTCGCCTGGCCTCGGTTGACCGATATGCACAGGCCAACAGGCCACTGCATGGCCTTGGGGCGCAGGCTTGGCCGATGTCACCTGACCCCCGTGCGACGTAGCTTGGCCGTTGCGCGCGGGCCTTGGCCGATGTCGCCGGGCCCCGTGCGACGTAGGCTGGCCGATGCGTGCAGGACTTGGCCGATGTCGCCCGGCCTCGTGCGACGTAGGCTGGCCGATGCGTGCAGGACTTGGCCGATGTAGCTCGGCCTCGGCGGACGTCGCCTATCCAATGCGCGCAGGCCTCGGCCGATGCTGCCTGCCTCGACCGACACTGCTTGTCCGATGCGCGCAGGCCTCGGCCGATGCTGCCTGGCCTCGACCGACGTTGCTTGTCCGATGCGCGCCGGCCTTGGCTGATGCTGCCTGGCTCGACCGGCGTTGTTGTCCGTCTGCGCGCAGGTTGGCTGATGCGCGGCCTCGGCCGACGTTGCCGTCTTATTGGTGGTGGGAGCATTGTGCTTACGTTGGACCGTATGCCTCTCGTACATCATTTGGCTTAGGGATGCAACGACATCCAAAAAAAGCTTATGATAGCGACTCGTTATTGGCGCCCTTGATCATGTGATTTTTGCATGAGAAATGAACTCATCTGGAAACTCAATTGCGACATCGTTATTGGATGCGCAGGCCTTGGGCGATGCTGCCCGGCATCGGCCGACTTTGCTTGTTCGATGCGCGAAGGCCTTGGGTGATGCTGCCCGTCATCGACCGACATTGCTTGTCCGATGCGCGCAGGCCTCGGCCGACGTTGCCTACGTAGACGCGTATGCCTCTCGAAATGTAACTTGGCTCTAGGATCGCACCCGACATCCCAAAAAACTTGTGACAGCGACATCGCTATTGGGCCCTCGACGTGTCATTAGGCATGAGAAATGAACTCAACGTCGTGGAAAACCTCGCAGTGCGACATCGTTACCGGACAACTTATTGGTCGTCACAGATCATACAGTTCAACACTTAGGGGCAAAGTAGCA
>JAGDQO010000024.1:0-187440 GCA_018342035.1 Solanum appendiculatum | reverse complement strand
AATCCCTGGTAGTCCTACAGCCAGTGAAATGGAACCACCTCCAAATCAAAAAGATTCTATACCTGATCATTTAAAGATGCTCAAATCTGAAAAGGATTTTATTCCTAATCCTCAGACTCTGCAAGAATCTTGGACTCATCCTAATAACCAAATCAACAGAGATTGGTATAAGGATACTTATACTCTCAAAGAAAGAGAGAATTTTGCAAATTCTTGGATGATGGATATGAAAAGAATTGGTTGCGAAATAGACTTCTTTAAGTGGTTTGAAATGACTGGAAAAATTGATAATCAAAAGGATTCTCTTAAAGTCATTATCAACAAATGGTACACTACTTCAAATAAAGTTATTGAAGATGTTACTCCTCCTCTGGAAGGAATAAATATCCCGATTTCTGGAACTATTATAAAAGCTTCTCCTTTCAAAATCCTCTCCGAAGAAAAACCTTCTGTCATTGCTACCAATCTCGATATCAACAAGATTATAGAACAGAATAATTACACAAATCAAATTCTTCATGTCGTTTCTAGACAAATTGAAGATTCCAAAGAAAGAGCCTCTTTTTCAGGAAGGCCTGTCCCTCTATCTTCTACAAACAGCAGTCAGAAAATAGACCCAAATCCTATATTCAAAATCAATGAATTTTCCAGAGAAAATTATCCTAAGCTCAAAAATACCTTTGATATTTCTGACAACATTTTGGATAAAATTAATGAGAAACTAGCCAATTTCTCTATATCTGATAAAAGAGCTGCTTTCAGAACTTCTAAAAGCACCAGTGGTAAAATACTTTCTACTATCAAAGAAAATATTGTCCAAAAACTCTCCAATGATAGATTTCATAACCGAAAAAACTATCATAAAAGACCTTCTTTCCCGGATGTCCAGTATGAAGAAAATGCTTTCCTTTCCACTTCTTCTCATGAAGGAAGTAGTATAACAGAATGGAACATAGATGGTCTAGCAGAACATCAGATCTATAATAAACTCCACGAGATGGGGATAGCAATCACAGCTTACAAAATAAGAAATTCTTCTGATCGAGAAGCTGCTTCAATGATCGTTGCAGGATTCACTGGAATGTTAAAACATTGGTGGGACAATTATGTTTCAGAAGAAACTAAGAGAACTATTTATGATACTCATGCTACTGAGATTGTTATTAAAATGGAAGGAACTAATGAAGTTCCTACTGAAGTTTTTAAAGAAGATGCTTGTGCTACTCTTCTCTACCATATAGCAAAGCATTTTATAGGAGAACCTAAGTTGTTTCAAGACAGGAGTCTCCAAATCCTCAACAATATCAGCTGTCCTTCTTTAGATGATTTTACCTGGTATAAATACAATTTTATGCAGAAGGTAATGATCAAACCAGATTGTCATTTAGACTTTTGGAAAGAAAGATTTGTGAGCGGACTTCCACCGCTTTTTGCTGATAAAGTAAGAACAAAAATTCAAGATAGGAATGAAGGAAAAATTCCTTATGATCAAATGACTTATGGAGATCTCATTAGTGTTATAAACACTGTTGGATTAGAACTTTGTACAGATATTAAGTTGAAGCATCAACTTAAGAAGGAAAAGTCTTCGTCAAGAAGAGAATTAGGAAGTTTCTGTCAAGACTTCGGGTTTGTTTCTCTAACACCTCCTTCAAGAAAAATTAGGAAGGAGAACAAGGAAAATAAGAAAACTCATCGTAGTAAGTCTAGAAGAACTTCTGAAAAGGATTACAAAAAATTTTCCAAAAGAAGAAAAAAGCATAAAGGATTTAAGAAATCCAAAGAGGATGTATGTTGGACTTGTGGAAAATCTGGCCATAGAGCTAGTGAATGCAGGTCTGGTAAACAGAAGAAGATCAACAGTCTTGAAATAGACGAAGCAATCAAAGAAAAGCTTTTTTCTATTCTTGAAGAACCTTTATCCGATTCTTCAAATAATTCTGCTGAATATAGCGACGAAGAAGATATCAACGTCGATTATGATTCAGATTCTAGCCAATCGGGAAAAAACTGTAACTGCACAGAGGCTTTCTGTGTTTGTGATGATATTCCTCAAGTCAGAGTCCTTAGCAATGGCTCTAAAGAAGTTCTCTTCGACATTATTGAACATATTGATAATGAAGAAGCTAGGAAAAAATATCTTATAGAACTCAAGAATATTATTCTCAACCAAAAGGAAAAGCCCAAAGCTCGTACTATGGTTGAACCTTTTAGCATGAAGCAAATCATGAATAGGTTCGAAAGAAATGCAGAACCTACCATTTCTGATCTTCATCATGAAGTCAAAACTCTTAAAGAAGAAATCAAAGACATTAAATTCAGACTTGGGAAAGTCGAAACTGATGTCATTGCTGATAAAATCCTCAAAGAGATTGCCAAACAAAACCTCGATGAAGAAACAGAAGATATCCCTGAAAAGGATAACTTAGATTATCCTCCTTTCAATATTGATCTTTCTGCCACACCCACTCCTAATATCGCGACTACCTCTTGTCCAGGTATCGATGTTATTACTTCTGTTAAACCTCAGAGTCATCATATACCTATTAAGATTGTTGTCAATAAAGATTTTGTTATTAATAAAATTGCTTTGCTTGACAGTGGTGCAGATAGAAATTGCATTGTTAAAGGTATTGTTCCTACTAAGTACTTAGAAAAAAGTACTTCTAAATTATATTCTGCTACCGGTGAGTTGCTAAAAATTAATTATAAGCTTTCTAAAGCTCATATTTGTAACAATAATATTTGTTTAACAAATGATTTTATTATTACTGAAGATATTAATGAAGATATTATTCTTGGAATACCTTTTATCACACAGATAAAACCTTTTGTTACTAATTTAAGTGGTATTACTACTTCCATTATGGGAAAAGAATTACATTTTCCTTTTGTTAAAACTCTTTCCCAAGATGAAAGTAATTTTATCAGAGAAAAAACGGTTTTCCGAATAAACTCTTTATCTCAGCATGTTCATTTTCTCAAAAATGAAATAAAAATTAAAAAAATTGAGCAAATTTTAAAAACCCCGGAGATAATTACTAAAATATCTAATCTTCACAAAAAATTTGAAGAAGAAATTTGCTCTGATTTTCCTAATGCTTTTTGGGAAAGAAAAAAGCATATTGTTGATTTACCTTATATTGAAGGTTTTAATGAACAAGCTATTACAACTAAGGCTAGACCTATTCAAATGAATCATGAATTACTTGATTATTGTAAAAAAGAAATTGATAATTTGTTGAAAAATAAAATTATTAATGTTTCTAAATCTCCTTGGAGTTGTTCGGCTTTCTATGTCAACAATAGTGCTGAAAAAGAAAGAGGAGCACCTAGACTTGTTATAAACTATAAACCTTTGAATGCTGTTTTAAAATGGATTAGGTACCCGATACCTAATAAAAGAGATTTATTAAAACGAACTTATAAGGCTAATGTTTACAGCAAGTTTGACATGAAGTCTGGTTTTTGGCAAATTCAAATTGCTAACAAAGATAAATATAAGACTGCTTTCAATGTCCCATTTGGACAATATGAATGGAATGTTATGCCTTTCGGACTCAAGAATGCTCCTTCTGAGTTCCAAAATATCATGAATAACATTTTTAATGATTATAGTTATATGTCTATTGTTTATATTGATGATGTGCTTATCTTTTCTGATGATATTGATTCGCATTTTAAACATCTTAATACTTTCTTTAAGATTGTTAAAAGTAATGGTTTGGTTGTTAGTGCCAAAAAGATTAAACTCTTTCAAACCTCTATAAGATTTTTAGGCCATGATCTTTATCAAGGTAGTTATAAACCTATCTGTAGAGCCATTGAGTTCTCCTCTAAGTTTCCTAATGAGATTATTGATAAAACCCAGTTACAGAGGTTTTTAGGAAGTTTAAATTATGTTGCTGATTTTATTCCTAAAGTCAGACAAGTTTGTGAACCTTTATATAAAAGGCTCAAGAAAAATCCTGTCCCTTGGGGAGATGATCAAACTCAGGCAGTCATAACTGTTAAGAAATTAGTTCAGAGTCTTCCTTGTCTAGGAATCCCTAATCCTAATGATTTTATGATTGTAGAAATTGATGCTTCTGACTTAGGATATGGAGGTATCCTGAAACAAAGAAGTTCTTTAGAATCTCCTGAACAATTAGTTCGTTTTACTTCAGGAATCTGGAATTCTGCTCAAAAGAATTATTCAACTGTTAAAAAGGAAATCTTGTCTATAGTGCTATGTATCACAAAATTTCAAGATGACTTAATAAACAAAGAATTTTTATTAAGAGTTGATTGTAAATCGGCTAAAGAAATTTTACAAAAGGATGTAAAAAATTTGGTTTCGAAGCAAATATTTGCTAGATGGCAAGCTCTACTATCTAGCTTTGATTTTCAAATTGATTTTATAAAAGGAGAAAATAATTCTTTACCTGATTTTCTAACAAGAGAATTTTTACAGGGAAAAAATGAGGCCTTTCAAGCCTAATACTCCTTCAAAAGAAGGAAAACCCATGGCAAAACCATTTGTCTTACCCCCTTTAACACCGGCAAAAACCCCACAAAGACCGGTATTCGATAATAGATTCACTATGCTCGCGGACTATCCAAAATTGCCCGCTCCACCTCCCAATCCTACCAAATTGATACAACTAAGGCCAAATAGACCTTTAGCTCCTGGAGCATCAAGTTCTAATGTCCAAACCAAAGACAATTATACAATGAAGACCCCTGAGTCATTCGCTCAAGCTGTTAAGCCTGAATTACCTATTCCCACTCCAACTACTATCCCAAAGGAAGAAAAGTTTGATTTTGTAACAACTCAAATGTTACCCCTACTGGCTCTAGACAGAGAGTTCGAAAATCTTGAGATTGGAACTCTTATTAAACCTTGCTACACAGATGGTAACTTTGTTGATACAGATTGTTCTTACAAAACTAGAAAGTTTTACGAAGCTATTTTGGTAGACACAGAATCCATAGAGATTGAACATAACCGGGATGAGCAAAATCCTGATTTTATCAGATATTCTCGATTCACTATCAAGAGGATCTTATCACCATTCGAGTGGTACACTGATCATTTACACACTCCAGTATCTTTATCCATGCCTCACAGGCCACAAACTTACAATTGGCATGACTACAAAGCAGCCTGGTTTAATTTTATGTATCTTAGACCAAGACACACTTGGTTTATTAAATATTGCCCTAAAGTAATTAAGTCAATTATTCCCAAATGGTTCTACGAATGGTGGAACATTTTTGGAGGAAATCTGCAGATATTACCACAACAATTTCACATCAGGTTCACTGAGTTCCAGAGTACTCCAGAAATATCTACTCTCCCAGAGTATATCAAATTATGTAAGTTCTTTATCCAGAAAAGAATTTCTTATATTATTTCTTGGAATTTTACAAAGGTAGAAATAGATAAAATACGCTTCTTAGCTAAAGAAGTAATGATCAAAGGGTGGACTCCTAAGCCAACCGGAATTAAGCCTACTATTAACATATCAGTCGTCAAACAAAAGACTTCTAAAGATGAACTCAAAGCAAAGCTCAAAAAGGCTATGGATAATCTTGAAGATTATACTGAGACTCAGATAATGCAGCTAATCAGCGACGCCGCATCGTCTGGAAGTAGTAATGGGGACATGTGCGACCTCAAAGGAATAGCACAGTCATATGTGGACCCCGATTATGAATAGGAACTTGGCTCTTGAGAAAAGTAAAAACCAAAGGTCGGAATTACTTTTTGAAAAGAGACATATTACTATTCCTAAAAGGAATCCTACAACTTTACTTTATAAAAGTAAGGACCCACTCACCGACAATCACTTTAATTTGTCTATCTTTAATTATTGTAAAGAAAGAATCCTTGTCTTATAAAAGGATCTCTCTCTTCTCTTTGGAAGGCATCAGCTATTGTACCCAATACTGAAAACCTCTCTCTCTCCCTATGTTTTTATTGCTTCCGCCTGTAGCTCTTTCATGTTGATGTTCATATAAATAAAAATCTGTGAGTTTTTATTAATCTCTTTTGTTCTTCGTATAAATCTTGTCGTATTTTACTAATACAACTTCGGAGGATTACCGCCGATCCGTAATTGGTATCATAGACAAAATTATATTAAAATAGAAACAGATAATTCAAGCATGATCAATCAATAATAATATAAAAGTATGCAAAGAGATATTAAAGATCTATATCTTAGTTTCTAAGAGATAATTCAAATATTTGCTAGATGGCAAGCTCTACTATCTAGCTTTAATTTTCAAATTGATTTTATAAAAGGAGAAAATAATTCCTTACCTAATTTTCTAACAAGAGAATTTTTACAGGGAAAAAATGAGGCCTTTCAAGCCTAACACTCCTTCGAAAGAAGGAAGACAAATGGCGAAACCATTCGTCTTACCACCCTTGACACCGGCAAAAACCCCACAAAGACCGGTCTTTGATAATAGATATACCCTGTTGGCAGACTATCCTAAATTGCCTGCACCACCTCCTCCAAATCCAACTAAATTGGTTCAACTAAGGCCTAATAGACCTTTTACCCCTGAAGCAACAAGTTCCTCTGTTCAAACAAAGGATAATTATGTAATGAAGGCTCCTGAATCCTTCGCTCAAGCCGTCAAGCCTGAACTACCAGTTCCAAAGCAAGTATCTCCTCTCAAAGAGGAAAATTTTGAATTTGTAACTACTCAGATGGTACCTTTGTTAGCCATAGATAAGGATTATGAACATCTCGGAATAGAGACTCTAATAAAACCTTGTTATACTGACAACAATTTTGTTGACACTGATTGTTCATACAAGACCAGAAAGTTCTATGAAGCTATTCTGGTAGACACAAAATCCATAGAAATTGAGCACAACAGGGATGAACAAAATCCTGAGTTCATAAGGTATTCTCGATTTACCATTAAGAGAATTTTATCTCCGTTTGAATGGTACACAAATCATTTGCATACTCCTATAGCATTATCTATACAACATAGGCCACAAACCTATAATTGGCATGATTATAAGGCTGCTTGGTTCAATTTCATCTATTTGAGGCCAAGACACACCTGGTTTGTCAAATATTGCCCACAGGTAATAAAAGCAGTTATTCCCAGATGGTTCTACAAATGGTGGAACATTTTTGGAGGAAATTTGCAGATTTTACCCCAACAATTCCATGTCAGGTTTAATGAATTTCAAAGCAAAGAAGAGATATCTACTCTTACTGAGCATATCAAGGTATGTAAATTTTTTATTCAAAAAAGAATATCTTATATTATCTCTTGGAACTTCACCAAGGTAGACATAGATCGAATTCGCTTCTTGGCAAAAGAAGTTATGATCAAGGGATGGACTCCTAAGTCAGCAGGAGTTAAGCCTACTAACAATGTTGCAGGAACTAGCAGCACCACTACTTCAAAATTATCTAAACCTGAGTTAAAAGCAAAGCTCATGGATAATCTGGAAGATTATACAGAAACACAGATAATGCCGCTAATCAGTGATGCAGCATCATCTGGGAGCAGTAACGGGGATATGTGCGACCTCAAAGGAATAGCACAATCATATGTGGACCCCGATTATGAATAGAAACTTGGCTCTTGGGAAAAGTAGAGACCAAAGGTCAAAATTACTTTTCAAAAAGAGACATTTTACTATTCCTAAAACGAATCCAACAAACTTTACTTTATAAATGTAAAAGACCCCACTCACCGATAGAGACTTTGATTTGTCTATCTTTTATTGTAAAGAAAGAATCCTTCTTCTATAAAAGGAATTCTCTCTTCTCCATAGAAGGCATCAGCTTTTTTACCCAAAACTGAAAACCTCTCTCTAATGTTTTAATTCTTCCGCTTGTAGCTCTCTCCATGTTTATATAAATAAAAGCTAGTAAGTTTTTATAAATCTCTTTCTTTAATCTTCCTTTTTCTATAAATTTTGTCGTATTTTATCAATACAACTTCGGAGGATTACCGCCGATCCATTATTGGTATCAAAGCCATCATATTCCTGTTAATATAAATTTGGTGGACTATAGTACACGTAAGACGGCAAATATGGTCATATTCCCACTCTGGGTCTATATTGAACCTAAAAATGCAGACGTTTGACCCTAGGGACAAACTCACACCATTAATAAGGTCTTAACGGACCCCCACAAAAAATTTCGGCTAAAAATCCATCCGGATTTAGTATCACCAAAAATCCAAGGACTATAGTACACGTAAAATGGAAAATATGGCCATATAACCGCTCTCGACCTATATTAAACCTCAAAATGCAGACGTTTGCCCCTCAAGACCAACTCAAGCCATTAATAAGGTCTTAACGGAACCCCACAAAATGTTCGGCCAAAAATTCGTCCTGACCTCGTATCACCAAAAATTTGTGGACTATAGTACACTTAAAACGGCAAAATATGGCCATATTCCTTCTCTGGGCCCATTTTGATCCTCAAAATGCCGACGTTAGCCCCTTGAGACCAACCCAAGCAATTAATAACGTTTTAACGGACTCTCACAAAAATTTTTTGCCAAAAATACGTGCCGACCCTGTATCACCAAAAATCTGTGGACTATAAGTACACGTAAATGGCAAATATTGTCATATTCCCGCTCTGTGCCTATTTTTAACCTAAAAATGCAGACGTTTGCCCCTCGGGACCAACTCACGCCATTAATAAGGTCTTAATGGAGCCCCACAAAAATGTTGGGCCAAAAATCCATCTGAACCTCGTATCACAAAAAATCCGTCGACTATATTACATATAAAATGGCAAATATGGTCATATTCCCGCTCTGGGCCTTTTCTGAACCTCGAAATGCTGACGTTTGCCCCTCGGGACCGACTTACGCCATTAAAAGGTCTTAACGCACCCACAAAAATATTCGGCCAATAATCCGTCCGAACCTCGTATCAACAAAAATCCATCGACTATATTACACGTAAAATGGCAAATATGGCCATATTCCTGCTCTGGGCCTATTTAACCTCAAAATGCAAAACATTGCCCCTCGGGACCCACTAAAGCCATTCTTAGGTGTAAACGTACCCCTACAAAAAATTTTGGCCAAAAATCCGTACGAACATCATATCACAAAAAATTTGTGGACTATAGTACACGTAAAACGGCAAATATGGCCATATTCCCTCTCTGGGCCTATTTTGAACCTTAAAATGCAGAAAATTGCCCCTCGGGACCAACTCACGCCATTAATAAGGTCTGAACGGACCCCCACAAAAATTGTTTGCCAAAAATTCATCCGAACCTCGTATCACAAAAAATCTGTGCACTATAGTACATGTAAAATGGCAAAGAAGTCCATATTCCCGCTCTGGGCCTATTTTGAACCTCAAAATGCAGAAGTTTGCCCCTCGGGACCAACTCACGCCATTAATAAGGTCTTAACGGAACCCCACATAAATGTTAAGCTAAAAATCCGTCCGGACCTCGTATCACTAAAAATCCATAGACTATAGTACACGTAAAATGACAAATATTGCCATATTCTTGCTCTGGGCCTATTTTGAACCTCAAAATGCAGACGTTTACCCCTGGAAAACAAATCACGCCATTAATAAGCTCGTAACGTATCCCTAAAAACAATTTCAGCCAAAATTCCATCCGGACCTCGTATCACCAAAAATTTGTGGACTATAGTACACGTAAAATGGCAAATATGGTCATATTCCCGTTTTGGTCCTATTTTGAGCCTCCAAATGCAGACGTTTGCCCCTCGAGACCAACTCTCGCCATTAATAATGTCATAATGGACCCCCACAAAAAAATTCGGCAAAAGATTCGTCAGAACCTCGTATTAGCAAAAATCTGTGGACTACAGTACATAAAAAATGGCAAATATAGTCATATTCGTGCTCTGGGCCTATTTTGACCTCAAAATTTTGACGTTTGCCCCTTGTGATCAACTCACGCCACAAAAAGGTCTTAACGGACCAACACAAACACCTTCAGCAAAATATCCGTCTGGACCTCATATCACAAAAAATCTGTGGACTAAAATGGCAAATATGGTCATATTCCCGCTCTGGGCCTATTTTGAATCTCAAAATGCAGCCATTTTCCCCTATGGAAAAACTCAAGCCATTAATAAGGTCTTAACGGACCCTCACAAAAACTTTAGGCCAAAAATCCATCCAGACCTCGTATCACAAAAAATCCGTGGACTATAGTACACGTAAAACGGCAAATATGGCCATATTCCCGCTCTGGCCTATTTTGAACCTCAAAATGCAGACGTTTGCCCCTCGGGACTAACTCACACCATTAATAAGGTCTTAACAGACCATCACAAAACTTTCAGCAAAAATTTCGTCCAAACCTCGTATCACACAAAGTCTGTGGACTATATTACACGTAAAACGGCAAATATGGCCATATTCCCGCTCTGGGCTTATTTCTAACCTTAAAATGCAGATGTTTGCCCCTCGGAACCAATTCACGCCATTAATAAGATTTTAACGGACCCTCACAAAAACTTTCCGCTAAAACTCCATCCGGACCTCGTATCACTAAAAATCTGTTGACATATAGTACACGTAAAATGGCAAATATGGCCATATTCCCGCTCAGGGCCTATTTTGAACTAAAAAATGCCGACGTTTGCCCCTCGGGATTAACTCACGCCATAAATAAGTCTTAACGAACCCCAATAAAAAATTTCAGCAAAACAATCTGTCCGGACCTCGTATCACAAAAAATTTGTGGACTGTAGTACACGTAAAATATGGCCATATTCCCTCTATAGGTCTATTTTTAACCTAAAAATGCAGACGATTTCCCCTTGGAATTAACACACGCCATAAATATGGTCTTAACGGACCCTCACAAAAACTTACGGCAAAAAATCCGTCCAGACCTCGTATCACCAAAAATTTGTGGACAATAAGTACACGTATAACGACAAATATGACCATATTCTCGCTCTGGGCCTATTTTGAACCTCAATATTCAAACGTTTGCCCCTCTGGACCAACTCACGCTATTAATAAGGTCATAACGGATGCCAACAAAAATTTTAGCCAAAAATCTGTCCGGACCTCGTATCACCAAAAATTCATGTACTATAGTACACGTAAAACGACAAATATGGTCATTTTCCCACTCTGGTCCTATTTTTAACATCAATATGTAGACGTTTTCCACTTGAGACAAACTCACTCCATTAATAATGTCTTAACGGACCCCAACCAAAAATTTTGGCCAAAAATCCATCTGGACCTCGTATTACCATAAATCTGTGAACTATAGTACACGTAAAATGGCAAATATAGCCATATTCCTGATCTGGGCGTATTTATAGCCTCAAAGTGCAGACGTTTGCGCCTCGGGACCAACTCACGCTATTAAAAAGGTCATAACGGACCCCCACAAAAGAATTTGGCCAAAATTCCGTCCAGACCTCGTATCACAAATAATTCGTGGACTATCGTACACGTAAAATGGAATATATGGCCATATTCCCGCACTGGGACTATTTTGAACCTTAAAACGCAGATGTTTGCCCCTCAGAACCAACTCAAGCAATTAATAAGGTCTTAATGGACCCTAACAAAAATGATCAGCAAAAAATCCGTCCGGACCTCGTATCACCAAAATTCCGTGGACTATATAAGTACAGAAAAATGGCAAATATGGCCATATTCCTGCTTTGGGCCTATTTTGAACCTTAAAATGCAGACGTTTTCCCCATTGGGACCAACTCATGCCATTAATAAGGTCTTAACGGACCCCTACAAAACGTTTCAGCAAAACATTCATCCGGACCTCCTATCACCAAAAATATGTGGACAATAGTACACGTAAGACGGCAAATAGGCCATATTCCCGCTCTGGGCCTATATTGAACCTAAAAATGCACATGTTTGACCCTAGGGACAAACTCACACCATTAATAAGGTCTTAACGGACCCCCACAAAACATTTCGGCCAAAAATCCATCCGGACTTTGTATCACCAAAAATCCAAGGACTATAGTACACGTAAAATGGCAAATATGGTCATATTCCCGCTCTCGACCTATATTAAACCTCAAAACGCAGACGTTTGCCCCTTAGGACCAACTCAAGCCATTAATAAGGTCTTAACGGAACCCCACAAAAATGTTCGGCCAAAAATTCGTCCTGACCTCGTATCACCAAAAAATTGTGGACTATAGTACACTTAAAACGGCAAATATGGCCATATTCCTGCTCTGGGCCTATTTTGAACCTCTAAATGCCGACGTTTGCCCCTTGAGACCAACCCAAGCAATTAAAAACGTTTTAACGGACTCTCACAAAAAATTTCTGCCCAAAATACGTGCGGACCTCGTATCACCAAAAATCTGTGGACTGTAAGTACACGTAAAATGTCAAATATTGCCATAATCCTGCTTTGTGCCTATTTTTAACCTAAAAATGCAGACGTTAGCCCCTCGGGACCAACTCACGCCATTAATAAGGTCTTAATGGACCCCCAAAAAATGTTGGGCCAAAATTCCATCCAGACCTCGTATCACAAAAAATCCGTCGACTATAGTACATATAAAATGGAAAACACGGTCATATTCCCGCACGTATTAGGACAAGATAATACGACCCAGGGTAGCCCCTAGATGTAACACGGCGTACAAGACCCCGAGAGGACTCACACTAGCCCTTAGCATACATAACATACAAGATAATAGAGAAAGGAATTAAAAAGAGCATTATATAACAAAACAGCGGAAGTCTACAACTTATGTCTCAAGCCATCTAATCATAACAGAATAGAAATGAAGGTTTGGGACGCAGCCCAGTACAATATCCAAAAGCATAACGGAAAGCATGAAAATGTAACAAGGTTAGGTCCTCAGACATAGGAGGCCTCACCAAGTCTTCACTATCACTGGAACTGACTAGCCACGAGTGGGATGAGAAGAACCGCCAAGTCCTACATCAATAGGATCAATGTAGGCAAAAGTACGCGTTAGTACAATCAAGTACCAAGTATGATAGCAATGCATAAAACGGCATGTAAACCATGCTAGAATGACATATAATCATGACATGTAATGGCCAATCTAAAACATGATAGAACATAAGAATCATGAAGCATAAAACATGGCCCAGACAAGCTATTCATCTTTCCTTTTACTTTACTTTAAGCCATCATCATGAGAACACTTGTTCATTAACTTGTGGGGAAATAGCCTTAACCGACATATAAGACCATGTGAACTATCAACATGGAATCCGGTGTCTGCCCCACACCGAAAAGGGGTGTCCTACTTGCCAAGGTAAGACCATGAACTGCTTAGATTGTGTCTATCATAGACCATCACCCTATGGTGGCACATAGGTTATGGAACATGGGTAATCGCCACTTGTCCACTCGGTACTAAGCATATTTCCCACAGAATTATCATAGTTCATTTTATCTTAGGTAGACATGGGTAATCACCTCTTGTCTACATTAGGGAACATGGGTAATCGCCTCTTGTCCCTTCATAGAATAGCTCCTTAAGAAAATGGGTAATCGCCACTTGTTCTTCTATTAGTCATGATTTCATTATTAGTAGACATGGGTAATCGCCTCTTGTCTACATGAGGGAACATGGGTAATCGCCTCATGTCCCTTCATAGAATAGTTCATTAATCATGGATTCAAGCTTAGTTGAGCAAACCATTCAACAAGTTATGAATCATTACGTCTGAGAAAACCTTTCACACTCATAGGTTGAGCATTACATGAGAAACCCTTTCACAACTCAACAAAATGCACTAACATATCATAAACTTCATAAAACATGCATGAGTTCACAAGCTTCATTTTTACGTAGCTCTTCATGCTCTTAACTCATAAATCATGGGTTCATAAGCTTCGCCTCAAACATGCAATTCAATGCAAGCAAATACTTAGAAAGCCATAAGCAATTTTAGTCATAATTGAGGGAACCCACATAATGGAGGAAAATCATAGATTTTGATTCAACATTTATATTTTCATAAAATATCCTCTTTTCATCATTCATAGTCTTACATGGAATTCATAGCTTGATAATCATAATCCTTAACTCACTTCACAAAGAGTTCATGCAATTCATCTTTTCTCAATCAACCCACAATCATAAGCATAATCATAAATTGGGGTGTACTTAGCATAAGCTCATGGGATTCATCAAGTTGCATGTAAACCACGCTAAACCATGCACTAGCTTACTTTACCACGCTAGATCATGCACTATCAACCATAACATCAACAATGGAAAACATAATGAAGAACCCATAAGAATTTGTCAAACCCTAACTCTCTTGGGCAAGACTATACCTTGAAAACCTTAAGGAAAAGAGGACCCATTGGAGGAAAGACTCCAAATGGTAAATACTATCATACCTCAATGCCAATGCCTTGAAATAACAGGGGATTGATGACCTTGATGAGAACCCTAGCTCTCTTCTACTCCTTTTTGTTCTTCTAGAGAGAGAAATATTTTGGGAGATGAGAGTTGGAAAATGAAGGGGTTAGGGCTTAGAAAATATAAATAGGGCCAAGTTTTTGGGGCAAAATCATCTAGTATAAGGAATAAACATTTAGGGAAAAAGTACAAAAAACCCTTAAATAAACTGTCGGGGTCAATCGACGGACAGGACCTGTGGTCTGTACATCCACTGACGGACCGTCCTGCTCCTCCGTCAATCGATTCAGAAAGTTCGTTTGGACTAAAAATTTTGCTAAGTCTGGAAGGCATCTACGGAACCCATCGACGACCCGTCATTTGAACTACGAACTGTCCTGCTATTCTGTAAGTCAAGGTTCAGAAACTCAAAATTTATAAAGCTGGCAGGGCCATCGACGGTTACCATCTACGCCCGATCACTCCACCTACGGTCCGTAGATGGCCTCCGTCATCACTGGCACCAGAAAAATTTTAAAACTGCACTTTCTTTCTTTTAAAAAATTGGGGTGTTACAAGATCCTTCCCTTGTATTTTAGTTTCTTCATGCTATTTATTTATATTTGATCTTTCTGAGCTCGGTCGACCTATAGGGCCTACTGAGTACCCTATTTTTGGGTACTCATACTGCACTTCTATTTCTTTTTCTGATGTAGCTTCCTGTTCGAGCCACCCTCTGTGAGCGTCGGATCATCCTCGGTCGTTAAAGACTTGGATCTTGGTGAGCTTCTGGAATTCAGAGACTTGTTGCTTTTCCTATTTTGCACTGACTTATATTTTTGCCTTATTGATTAGTCATCTCTTCTGTATTTATGACTTTCTGTACGTAGTAGCTCCTGTGTAGGTGATACTAGGTCTGGGAATTGGTTCTCATGATAGTATGTCTTCTCGGTTCCTTTAGGGCCTCTTTTGTATATTTTGTATCACAATAAAGATTTACGATATGGTCCATTCAGCTATTTTGCTTCTCTTTCCACTGTTTATTTTGTTATTATTAACTTGTTTGTAACACCTCAGATTAGAAAAGAACGAAAAATTTCAAATATTGAAAAGTTTGGTGACCCATGACTTGACATACCATTCGTTGGTTGACCTACCAACCATAGGTCAAGTGTGGGAAGGATTCATACGTCCTACTGGTTGGGGGGAGAAAATTAATTAATTTTTGAGCTTAGACAGAATGACCTACGGTTGGTCACCTACGAGCAGTAGGTTGGCCTACCAACCGTAGGTCAAGTCATTGGTGAGGTGGTTCCTGAAATTGTTTTACGGATCGTTTGGTCTTTTCACCCAATGGCAAATTTACTAATTTAGGTCGGTTCCCTAAAAATCGTAACACTGTATAAACCTTCTTAAGCCAAAAATCTACCCTTTTCCCTAATCACTTCCAATTACACTCAAAACCTCTTCCAAATATTTCTCTCCCTAGAAGTTTGAAAAAGAAGAAGAACCTAGGGTTTCAAGATCAAGCCTCCTAATCCTCCATTGATTTCATGTTTTTGGCATTGAGGTATGATAGTCTTCATCTATGGAGCCCTTTCCTCCATAGAATTTCAAAATTCTCTATTTTACAAGTTAGAAATCCTCCATTGAAGTTAGGGTTTTTTTCTATGCCATAGGTTCTTTTCAATGTTGATTTAATTGATTGTTTTATGAACTATGAAGAATGAATTGAGTTAAATTTCATGAATTAAGATGAATCCCAATGAACCAATGTGATTTCCCCAATTTCGATAATTAGGCTATGTTGATGGGTTGAATTGTGAAAAAGATGAATTTTATGAAGTCTATGTGAATCCATGCATGATTTATGTTTCCTAAAGCTATGATTTCATGATGAATTGCGAATGAGCAAAAGATGGGTTTTTATGAAAGTATGCATGTTCAATTATGAAATTTATGATGACTTATGAATTGCTTTGAGATTGAAGCGTGTATGATTATGTTGTTGAGTTGTGAAAGGATTTCTCACATATTACTCAATCTATGAATGTGAAAGGGTTTTCTCACATAAAGGATTCATAACTTGTTGAAAGGTTTTCTCAACAAAAGTTGAATCAAAGGTTTAAGGAGCTATTCTAATGAATTTAAGCTTGGATTGGTAACTCTAGTTGTACCTTTCCATGGATACTAAGAGGAATAAGAATTATGATAATTCTGTGGGATTTATGATTAGCACCGAGAGGATATTGAGATGGAAGCTCTCCTGTATGTAGAGGCCGGGTTTCTAGTAGCAATCTCTTATCCCTTACCTATGTGCCCCCATAGGATGATGGCCTATGATAGACACTAGCTAGTGGATCCACGTAACCTACAAGTTAAGTTAAGGGTCCTACCTTGGCAAGTAGGATGACCCTATCGGTGTGGGGTTAGACAGCGGATTCCATGTTGATAGCTCACATGGTCTTACATGTCGGTTAAGGCTACTTCCCACAACAATGAACTAAATGTGATTTTTAAGATGTTTCACATGTGATGTAAAGATGTTTAGCTTGCTTGACCATGGTTTATGACTTATGTTTCTAACCTTTTTCATGTTTTAGCTTGGTCATTGCATGTCATGAAAATGTCTCGTTTTTGCATGTTTTAATGATTTTGTGCATTCCTGTCATACTTGGTACTTGATTGTACTAACACATACTCTTGCCTACATTGATTTATTAATGTAGGGAATGAGGACTCTTCTCCATAAATTCATGGCTAGAGCCTAGTTGAAGGATCTTGAAGATTGGTGATTCATCATGCTTCGAGGACCGAGACTCTTTCATTTCTTTTATGCCTTTCTATTCTACACTTTTGTATGTGATGTGTGGGTTAGGTCTCCGTCACTCCATGATGTAATAGATGGCTTGAGACTATGTAGATTTCCACTTCATTTTATAAAAGTCTTATGACTTGAACTTGTTTTTATATACTCTTTATTTCTATTATCTTGTCTATGCATGCTAAGTGGCTTGTATGAGGCTTTTCGTGGTCTTGTACGCCATGCCACGTCTAGGGGGGTAACTTGGGTCATGACAAACTTGGTATTCAGAGCACAAGGTTTTAGAAAGATCCTATGATGTCTCACAAGCCACGTCCAATAGAGTCTTGTTCATGAGTGTGAAGCGCGCCACATTTATGAATGAGAGGCTATAAGATGTTTAGGAAATTTCACTTCTTTATTACTCTTAAGTCTTGCGATAGAGTGTAACTCTATATGTCTCTCCCCTAATCCCTATCCTATTCATTTAAGGATATGGATACTTGAAGAGCTCATCTTAGAAGAAATGCGGGGAGAATGTGGAATAAGAAGCTCCTCCTCAAGCTCCTCAAATTCTGGCCGATCCTTTGGCCGAACAAGTGACTAATGCAGAGTTTATGGTTGCTTAATCAGTGTTGGTTCAAGCCATGACAATTCAAGCCAATAGGGAGGTCGTGGCTCCCATGAACCAAAATTTGGGCACGGCGGCATCGAGAGTGAGGGACTTCACTAGAATGAACCCTCCAGAGTTTCATGGTTCTAAGGTTGAGGAAGATCCTTTAGAGTTCATTGATGAGGTTTAAAAGGTGCTAAAGATCATGGGTGTGACGCTGGAGGAAAAAGCGGAGTTGGCTGCTTATCAACTTAAGGGTGTGGCTCACGTGTGGTTTGAGCAATTGAAGTGTGAAAGGGCGGTTGATACGTGTCCTCTTCATTGGGAGAAGTTCAAGGTTGCTTTTCTTGATAGGTTCTTTTCCCTTGAGATGTGGGAGGCAAAGGTGCTTGAATTCATCAATCTTAGTCAAGGAAGCATGAGTGTGAAGGAGTACGCTTTGAAGTTCAACAAATTGTCTCGATATGCTCCTACTATGGTTGTCGATCCTAGGGTAAGGATAAGTAAGTTCGTTTCGGGAGTGTGTGAAATTGTGGTCAAGGAATGTCATACCGCCATGCATATCAATAACATGAATATTTCTTTTCTCATGGTTCATGCTCAACAAATAGAAGAGGAGAAACTTACATAAAGGTCTAGGGAGGCAAAGAGGGCTAAGACCGGTGATGGTAATTTCTCATATTCAAGGTCCGATGTCGTTCTAGATTTCGACAAAGGTTTTCTGGTCAAGGTTCCTCCAATGCTCCTCCTAAGTTCAACAAAGAGAGGGTGCCTAAACCTAAGCCTCAAGGAGGAAATTATGGTGGATTCTCATCGGCTACTTGTGCTAAGTGTGGTAAGAGCGTTCATAAGATAAAGGATTGTCCATCTCTCACGGCTAAGGAAAGAGAAGGTAAGCAAGCTCCACCTAGTGGTTTGGGATTGAATGTTCCGAAGCAAAATCTATTTTATGCACTTCAAGCTCGCCATGAGCAAGAGGGTTCTCCTGATGTGGTTATCGGTATGTTGAAAGTCTTTCACTTTGATGTTTATGCTTTGCTTGATCCCGATGCTACTTTGTCTTTTTTGACACCATATGTGGCTATGAGGTTTGATGGTCTTCCGGATGTGTTGTTACATCCCTTTTGTGTCTCTACTCCTATTGGTGAATCTATTGTGGCTAATAGAGTCTATAGAAATTTTCCCGTCTCCTTATCCCATAGAGTCACTCATGTCGATCTTTTAGAGCTTCATTTGTTAGATTTTGATGTTATTCTTGAGATGGATTGGTTGCATTCTTGTTATGCTTCTATTAATTGTACGACCCGAAGGGTCAAGTTTCCAAATGAGACTATCCTAGAATGGAAGGGGGGAAATTCTATGCCCAAAGGTCAATTTGTGTCATGTATTAAATCTAGAAACATTATTTCTAAGGGGTGCATATACTATCTTGTTAGGGTGAGGGATGCAGATTTCGAAACCCCTACTATTGAGTCAGTTCCGATTGTTAATGACGTTTTTGAAGTGTTTCCCGATGATCTACCTGGTCTTCCTCCCGAAAGAGAAATAGACGTTGGTATTGATCTTCTCCCCGATACGCAACCTATCTCTATTCCTTCTTATTGAATGGCTCCGGCAGAACTTAAGGATTTAAGGAAGCAACTGAAAGATTTGTTGGATAAGGGTTTTATCTGATCGAGCATCTCTCAATTGGGTGTTCCAGTTTTTTTTGTTAGGAAGAAAGATGGTTCACTTCGTATGTGCATTGACTACCGAGAATTGAATAAGGTTATTATTATTAATAAGTATCCTCTTCCAAAAATAGATAACTTGTTTGATCAACTCCAAGGGGAAAGTTAATTTTCTAAGATCGATCATCAGTCGGGTTGTCACCAATTGAGGGTAAAAGAAGATGATATTCCGAAAATGGATTTCCAGACTAGATATGGCCATTATGAATTTCTAGTGATGTCGTTTAGGTTGACAAATGCTCCGACTGCGTTTATGGATTTGATGAATAAGGTATTTATAGAATATCTTGATATGTTTGTGATTGCGTTCATAGATGATATTTTGATTTACTCAAGGAGTGAGGATGAGCATGCCGATCATTTGAGGATATTATTGCAGGTCCTCAAGGACCAACAACTCTTTGTAAAGTTTAGTAAATGTGAGTTTTTGTTAAGGTTCGTGGCTTTCTTATGTCACATTGTCTCCGGTAAGGGTATTGAGGTAGATCCTAACATGACGGATGCGGTTAAGTATTGGCCTAGGCCTGTATCTCCTTCGTATATTGAAAGTTTCTTGGGTTTGGCTGGTTACTAAAGCAGGTTTGTTGAAGGGTTTTCTTCGATTGGTTCCCCATTGACGGCTCTGATTCAAAAGAAGGTTAAGTTCACATGGTCTGAAGCGTGTGAGAAGAGTTTTCAAGAATTAAAAGATAAACTTACCTCGGCTCCGATATTGACTTTACTGGAAGGGTCCGATGGGTTTGTGGTTTATTGTGATGCTTCAAGGATTTGATTAGGGTGTGTTCTTATGATAAATGGTAAAGTCAATGCTTATGCTTTAAGGCAACTCAAGATTCATGAAAAGAACCATCCTACTAATGATTTAGAATTAGCGTTGGTTGTGTTTGCTTTAAAGATTTGGAGGCATTATTTTTATGGTATGCATGTTGATGTTTTTACCGACCATAAGAGTTTGCAATATGTGTTCAAACAAAAAGATCTAAATCTTGGCCAAAGGAGGTGGCTTGAGTTGTTAAAGGACTATGACATGAGTGTCCTCTATCACCCCGGCAAGGTGAACGTGGTGGCAGATGCTCTTAGTCAATTGTGTATGGGTAGCGTTGCTCATGTTGAGGATGGTAAGAAAGAATTGCTTCATGATGTTCATAGTTTGACCCGATTGGGTGTTCGGTTGATTGATTCTAGTGAAGGCGGTGTTATGATTCACAATCGTCTTTTGTGTACGATTGAAGACTAAGCAAGATCTTGATCCTAATTTTGTTGAGTTGAAGGAAGAGGTGCACAAGAAGTCCATTGAGGCTTTCTCCTAAGTGGGAGATGGTGTGCTTTGATATCAAGGTCATTTATTTGTTTCCGATGTAGATGACCTAAGAGGACAAATTTTGTCGGAAGCTTATGGTTCTCGATATTCCATTAACCCGGGAGCTACCAAGATGTACCGTGATTTGTGGGAGGTCTATTGGCGGAATGGGATGAAGAAGGATATTGCGAAATTTGTGGCTAAGTGTCATAATTGTAAACAAGTGAAAATTGATCATCAAAAGCCGGGAGGTTTGTCCCAAGATATTAGTATTCCTACTTGGAAGTGGAAGATTTGAATATGGACTTTATTGTTGCTTTACCACGCACCCGGTGGCAATATGATTCGATTTGAGTTATTCTGGATCATATGACGAAATCATCCCATTTCATTCTCGTCAAGGTTTCTTATTCGGCAGAGGATTATGCTAAGTTGTACTTGAGAGAAATGGTTAGGTTGCATAGAGTGCCTTTATCCACTATCTCCGATCGTGGTGCACAATTTACTTCTCAATTTTGGAAGTCTTTTCAAAGGGGCCTTTGTACTCGTGTTAAGTTTAGCACGGCCTTTCATCCTCAAACGAGGGCTTGCGGAACGTACTATCAAAACTTTGATAGATATGTTGAGAGCTTGTGTGATTGATTTCAAGGGTAATTGGGATGATCATTTGCCTTTGATTTAATTTGCTTATAATAATAGCTACCATTCAAGTATTGGTATGACTCCATTTGAGGCTCTTTATGGTAGGAGGTGTAGATCTCCTATAGGTTGGTTTGAAGTTGCTTTGATAGGTCCCTAGTTAGTACATGAGGCTATGGAGAATGTTCGGCTTACTAGAGAGAGGTTGAAAACGGCTCAAAGTCAACAAAAGTCCTACGCCGATATTAGAAGGAGAGATTTAGAATTTGATGTTTATGATTGGGTTTACTTGAAAATTTAGTCCATGAAGGTTGTAATGAGATTCGGGAAGAAAGGGAAGCTTAATCCCCATTATGTGGGCCCATAACAAATTTAGAAACGTATTATTAAGGTTGCTTATGAACTTGACTTGCCAAATGATTTGGCATCGGTGCATCCGATTTTCCATGTCTCATGGTTGAAGAAATGCGTTGGTGATCCGGCATCTATAGTGACATTAGAGAACCTTGGCATAAAGGATAGTCTTTCCTATGAAGAAGTTCCAATTGAGATTTTAAACCGGCAGGTAAGAAAGTTAAGAAATAAAGAAGTTACTTCCGTGAGGGTTTTTTGGAGGAATCAATTAGTTGAGGGTGCTACTTGGGAGGCCGAGGCCGATATGATGTACCGATATCCTCATCTCTTTCCCTCCGAACCTACTCTAGCTTCAGGTACCTAGTTCCTTATGGTTCATTCTTTTGATTTCATGTGTCATAGTTGTTTCCATGATTCCTTGATTATGCATGTTCATGAAGAGTCTAAATTTTGATTTCCCTATGATTATGTGCATTTGAGTGAGAATTGCATCAATCCTTCATGAAATGATGTTTTGAACATGCTTCAGCTTGGAGATGTGATTGCATTCATGTTGGGTTGTTAGAACTTGATCTTACCTTCCTTATGATATTTTGAATCTTGTTAGAGGATGAATGTTCCCAAGGGGAAGATAATGTAACATCCCAGATTCGAAAAGAACGAAAATTTCAAATTTTGAAAAGTTTGGTGACCCACGACTTGACCTACCATTCATTGGTTGACCTACCAACCGTAGGTCAAGTGTGGGAAGGAGTCGTAGGTCCTACTGGCTGGGGGGAGAAAACTTATTAATTTTTGGGTTTAGACAGAATGACCTACGGTTGGTCACCTACGAGCAGTAGGTCGACCTACCAACCGTAGGTCAAGTCGTTGGTGAGGTGGTTCCGGAATGTTTTTTAGGGATCATTTGGTCTTTTCACCAAATGGCTAATTTACTAATCTAGGTCAATTCCCTTCAATTCCTAACATCATATACACCTTCTTAAGCTTAAAATCTACCCTTTTCCCTAATCACTTTCCAATTACTCTCAAAACCTCTACCAAATATTTCTCTCTCTAGAAGTTTAAAGAAGAAGAAGAAGAACCTAGGGTTTCAAGATCAAGACTCCTAATCCTCCATTGATTTCAAGGTTTTGGCATTGAGGTATGATAGTCTTCATCTATGGAGCCCTTTCCTCCATAGAGTTCCAAAATTCTCTATTTTACAAGTTAGAAATCCTCCATTGAAGTTAGGGTTTTTCTTCTATGCCATGGTTTATTTTCAATGTTGATTTAATTGATTATTTTATTAACTATGAGGCATGAATTGAGTTGAATTTCATGAATTAAGATGAATCCCCATGAACCATGTGATTTCCCCAATTTTGATAATTAGGCTATGTTGATGGGTTGAATTATGAAGAAGATGAATTTTATGAAGTCTATGTGAACCCATGCATGATTTATGTTTCCTAAAGATATGATTTCATGATGATTTATGAATGATCAAAAGATGGGTTTTTAGGAAAGTATGCATGTTCACTTATGAAATTTATGAATTGCTTTGAGATTGAAGCATGTATAATGATGTTGTTGAGTAGTGAAAGGGTTTCTCACATATTACTCAATCTATGAATGTGAAAGGGTTTTCTCACATAAAGGATTCATAACTTGTTATAAGGTTTTCTCAACTAAAGTTGAATCAAATGTTTAAGGAGCTACTCTAATGAACTTTAGCTTGGATTGGTAACTCTAGTTGTACCTTTCCATGGATAATAAGATGAATAAGAATTATTACTATTCCGTGGGATTTATGCTTAGCACCGAGAGGGTATTGAGATGGAAGCTCTCCTATATGTAGAGGCTGGGTTTCTAGCAGCTATCTCCTTATCCCTTACCTATGTGCCCCCATAGGATGATGGTCGGTGATAGACCCTAGCTAGTGTATCCACGTAAGCTACAAGTTAAGTAAATGGTCCTACCTTGGCAAGTAGGATGGCCTTATCGGTGTGGGGTTAGACACCGGATTCCATGTTGATAGCTCACATGGTCTTACATGTCGGTTAAGGCTACCCACAACAATGAACTAAAAGTGCTTTTTAAGATGTTTCACATGTGATGTAAAGATATTTAGCCTGCTTGACCATGGTTTATAACTTATGTTTATAACCTTTTTTCATGTTTTAGTTTGGTCATTGCATGTCATGAAAAATTCTCGTTTTTGCATGTTTACATGATTTTGTGCATCGCTATCATAATTGGTACTTCATTGTACTATCGCATACTCTTTCCTACATTAATTTATTAATGTAGGGTGTGACGACTCTTCTCCATCTATTCGTGGCTAGAGCCTAGTTGAAGGATTCTTGAAGATTGGTGAGTGCTCATGCTTCGAGGACTGAGACTCTTTCATTTCTTTTATGTCTTTCTATTCTAGACTTTTGTATGTGATGTGTGGGTTACGTCCCCGTCACACCATGATGTAATAGATGGCTTCAGACTATGTCGATTTCCACTTCATTTTATAAAGCTCTTATGACTTGAACTTGTTTTGATATACTCTTGATTTCCATTATCTTGTCTATGCATGCTAAGTGGCTTGTGTGAGGCCTTTCAGGGTTTTGTATGCCATGTCACGTCTAGGGGGTACCTTGGTTCATGACATTGTTTTCTTCCGCATGTTTTTTTTTGGGTTTAGGCTTATCCACTCGGAGGGTTAAAGTGGATGCAATCATGGCCTGATTTTTGGGTCGTGACATAATCTAGTAAATGTTTATTTATGGAGATTCCAATGGAAAAAAGTTAGAAATCTTAATTGGGAACTAAGTTAGTTTTCCCTATAAATAAAGGGTTCCCTTCTTTGTAAATTCATCCCTTCAAGAGAAATAATAAGTTATCTCTCTTCACCCAACTATTTTCTCCTTCTTACTTTATAGTTTCATAACACATTATCAGCACGAGATTCTAACCAACTGAGTAATGGAAAATGATGTAAAGCGAGCGTATACTTTGTGGATCAGAAAATGATCCAGTAAGAGTCATGTTTTTCAAATGAAATAACACTATTTAGACATGATACCTTAGCACTTGTATATGTCCATCGGATAAGAATTTTACTTTATTTATATATAAGGAATTCTTCAAGCTATAAACCTTGATTGTAAATATTAGGAGAAGCAATAAATTGCCTTGCACTCTAGCAAAATTTGTAGAAATGAAAAATTGACCATAAAAAGTAGCTCTACTTTATATGTCTTGCTTTCGTTAAATTTTTCAATTCCAAGAATTTGTAATATATAGGCTTGTTGTGATTACTATTAAAGATTGATGTTAAAAAAATTTATATTATTCTACATGCCTCGATTTGCTTTTAAAATAGCAAGATCTTAAAAGAAGTAATTATACTTTGATGTGGGTAAGACATCAAGTTCAGGTCTTGGTGCACCATGATAATAAGATGTAGGGGTTAAGTCCCACCTATTTATGGACTAAAGCACCTTTATATGGACAAGGCATTGGATTAGTCATGAAACCTATTTCATTGAAATCTCTCCATCCCCTAAAGTGAATGTGGTAGTACTGCATAATATGTCAGAAAGAAGATAAGTGATTGAATAATGTACATGAATGTGGAATGAGGTACTATGTAATCATAAGATGATATGCTCAGATAGTTGTGTTCCATTCATGAAGAATGAGAACTTTTGATAAAGGATAAAAATATAGATCCATTATCTGAAGTGAATGAGGTGTAAGCCCACCATGCTAGGCACGGAAAAGTTCCGACCTTTGATCGTGGACGTGGTATCACCAAGAATGTTTCTGGGCAGACATCAATAAGAAAACTTCTCTTCTTTATCTTCTGACTTGTATTAGATAAAAATTAGTGCAATTAGGGCACATTCTATAGTAAATTAGAAGTTTACTAATTCCAATACTCACATCGTTTAGGACATCCTGGGTCTATAATGATGAGACGAATTATAGAAAATTCAAGTGGACATCCATTAAAGAACCTAAAGATTCTTTTAAATGGTGAATTTTCTTGTATTGCTTGCTATCAAGACAAATTAATTGTGAGACCATCATCAACGAAAGTTTAGATTGAGTCCCCTGCATTCTTGGTACATATGCAAAGGGATATTTGTGGACCTATTGACCAACCTAGTGGGTTATTTAGATACTTAACGGTCCTAATAGATGTTTCTTCTAGATGGTCTCATGTGTGCCTATTGTCATCTCGCAACTTGACATTTGCAAAATTGTTGGCACAAATAATATGACTACAGGCACATTTTTTGAAAACTATATTAAGTCCATTTGCCTTGATAACGATGTAGAGTTTTCATCCCAAGTATTTAATGATTAATGCTTATTGATTGGGATTGAATAAATGCAATGCTAAAGTGAATGTGATAGTGTAAAATAAAGCTTATCAATACGGATATGCATTTTCTCATGATGGGATCACGACTCACCTTCAGAAGAGGTAGAGAAATTGAGAAGAAATAAATTTAAAAATTACTCCAGCGTAACAAAATTGAAATTTGCTCATATAATAGTAAATTAAAAATTTACTAAAGCAAAAGGCACATGGCATAGTAAACTTGGAGTTCACTAGTATTAATAATTTATTAGTTGGCATGAATGATTTTGTCCATCCCAAAGATGTGCATACTGAGTAATAGACATATATTGAAGAACTAGAAGATTCTTCAAGAATTTTTTTTGTTGCTTGTTCTCATAATAAGTTGATTGGATCAACTAATGTTGGGACTAAATCTCTAAATTTTTAAAGTATAAAATGTGAATATGGGTATGTTCACATGTCATGTGATTTGTAAAATAGATGCATCTATAAGATAATCACATGTGTGTGTATTGTCAACCTGTAGTTTGTCATTTGCATAGTTATTTGTAAAAGATAATTGAGTTAAGAGCACAACTTCAGAATATGTAATCAAGACAATTTATCTTGATAATATTGATAAATATTCAAGCTGATGTGACATTAGATACCTCAGATAAATATTTAATCATTATTTATGAGAACAAAGTTTAATTGTCTGAAATATAATGTATTGCATGCTAAAGTAATTGTGTGCATCATGCTTATAAATTATGATCATTTTTTCCCTCAATCTATTTGTGGTCAGGGACCAAATATTTTCGATCTAATATCTTTTATATGCGGTATATAATTATTTAATATACCATGATGCACTAAGATAGATTCTTCAAAATAGATTGGGATGTATGTTTGTTTGTGTAATATAAGGGGGAGAAAATAAGAAACCAAGAGTTGGAGATGCTCCTACTGAATATCCCTAAAGGATAGTGTCTACGACATGCATTAAACATGATAGAGCAATTGATTCTAAATAAAATAATTCTTGAAAAAGGGGAAGGAGCAAATGATTAAAATGATCAAAATGAGGAGGTAATATACTCTTGAAGAGCATACTACATAACACTTCATGAAACTTTATGAGAAGGGTAGGTACTTGAAAATAATGAAGTCATGAGATCTCACTAAGTTATGTCGTATTGTGAACCGATACAAAGTGATATTTTTGTCGACGATATCTTTGATACAATATAGTGCAATATTGTAAAAGATTATGAGATATGAATTCTTCGTCTATTAAAGCATGCTGGCATAGAAATAATTATGAAGTGAAAAGTTGAATGATGTATCTTGGTAAGCATAAAACTTATTTGACTTGCAGACTAGACACTATAAAATGTCATGCATTAAGTATTGAATGTTGTCACCTGACAAAATTGATATGAAAATATTCTATGGATCCAAATTGCATGAAGCATATGCAAGTTTTTGAAACACTTGTTTATAATTCTCATATGGATTAAATTAATCAAGAATTTCTTCATATTATTATGCAAGTTAATAACTTGAATTGAACTCTTGAAGAGTTTTCAAAAGGCAATAGATTGTTTGCTTCCAGAAGTTGAAATGTGTAACTTGCAAAATTCTTTGATTTTGAAGGGATGATTCATAAAAAGTGACAACACGAAGCACATTTCGCCAAATTTTTTCTGTAGACATGAGCTCCCAAAAATAGTGATATCAATGTGCAATAGATTTGTTCGAGTAATAATATAGATAATTTATTCACCAAATCTCTACAAACTGCGACTTTCGAGAAGAAGGTGCGCAGGCTTGGAATGCAAAGATTTAAGTCTTTAAATTGATGTCCACATTAGAAGGAGTTAATACGCGATGTACTCTTTTTTCCTCACAAGATTTTGTCCCATTGAATTTTCCTTATAAGGTTTTTAATAAGCATCCAAAATGTGTATTATTAGATATGTGTACTCTTTTTCCTTCATTAGAATTATTCTCATTGGGTTTTATCTAGTAAGGTTTTAACGAGACACATAATCTATCAAATAGACATTGAAGTGGGAGTGTTATAAATATATTTGTACTCTAGTGAATATCTATATATGTAGATTTCTTTGAAGAAAAAGTTAGGAATCCTAGTTGGGAACTAAGTCCGTTTTCCCTATAAATAAAGGGTTCCCTTCATTGTAAATTCATCACTTAAAGAGAAATAATAAGTCTTCTATCTTCACCTACTACTTTCTCCTTCTTACTTTATAGTTTCATAACAAAATATATTTTGTTTTAATTTTTCAAAAGAAAAGAAATTTACAAAAAAATATATTTCTCATTTAATTCTGATTTCTAATGAATAAAATAATAATTTTAGTACTTTTTAAATTACATTTATTTAGAACTAACCATTTAACTTTTCTATATTTAATATTAGTATAGAAATAATTATATTTTATATTATTTATTTTATTTTAACTTTTATAAATAAAACTGATTTTCCCCTTAAAAATCACTACCTCCCATTTATCTCACGCACACATTTCCCATTTCCTAAAAATAACTAACCCACAACCCCATCCCCCCATTTCTGCCGAAAAAAACATACGTACTACATACACACTCACACAACTTAAACATCCTACACTATATTACTCACACAAAAGCTCAAGTACAAGAAAACAGAAAAGAAAAACAAAAACACAACAATACACAAACATGGACATTGGAAGAAAATACATAAAAGAAACACTCACATTTTATTTTATTTTCTTTCATAAAACCACCTACACATTCACATCTTTTCTTCCAATCTCATTACTTCCATGCCAATACAATACATATCACTTCATACAATCTACATAAGATACTAACTTACAAAAAAGATATGTGGGTGTTCTACTCGAGCTTCGGTCAAGATTTTGTGCTACTTATTTTCTTCATTTGAAGGTCAACTTTACCTTATCTCTTTAACTTATTTATGAAATTTGATGTAATTATGTAATAAGTTTTCTTATAGTGTTTTTTATTCTTAATTTGATTGAAATGAATATTAGGTTAAGTGTTATATCTCTATTTAATGAATGAAGACAACACTAATTGGTGATTACCTTTATTTATTTATTTTTATTCGTTAGTTGTTATCTCTTAAAAATGAACGAGTCGTGATTTAGATAGCAATAATGATAAAGTAGGAACTATTAGGCTCAAAATTATTATTGTCATTTCTATTTTATTGAACAAAAATGATTTTTTAGCGATTCGTCATTATATTGTTGGATTAGAAAAAAATTGCAATGTGTGTATGCTTAATTTTAACGTTAACTTTAAGAGTAACTAACATAAAAAGATATAAAAATGATCAAAAATTTTATATTGTATCTTAGAATTTTAAATTTATATTACTTTACTTGATATTTTTTTATAAGGAATGAATATTTGATTTTAACGTTACATGAACTTTTAGGAACGTTTAAAATATTTCTTTCAATTAAGAATGTGGTGATACATCTTTTTTGAAACACTTAAATGAAATTTAAGGATGCGGTGACGTACCTTGACCATATTATTCTAACAATTAATTTTCATTAAGTCAAGTCAAAATGGGTAGACAAAGATTATTAGGTGTGATGCACTCATGCAAAGAAGATAGTTATGCCTCTAAGTCAGTATATGACAAGATCAAAAAAGTGGTGACGCATCTAGATTGAGACCAATAAAAGCTCAATAAATAAAAATGCGAGCAAACAATAGCATGAAAAAATTAATCTAGAATAGTTTAAGATGAGTATATATCGATAAAAGTGACCATGCTAGAACCAAGGGACTCGAGAGGTGCCTAATACCTTTCCCTTGGTCAAAACATTTTTTTATCCAAATTTCTAGTTCAAAGACAAAAATAAAGAGTCATTTCCTTTAGATTAGGGATTAAAAAGAAAATGGGACTAGGAATACAATAATTTAATTCCAAGTGGCGACTCTAAAAAATAAAATAATCTCTTTTTAATATTATCACTTAAATTAGAAAAACTCACCGAATCAAGGGTGTGACACAAATGTATGAAGTATAATTGCTTGTATGACTATGAAATTGTGGTCTAGAAAAGATCATGTCTTTGTCCAACATAGTGGGTTAATAATAATTGCTCTATGATTTAACTGAAATTTTGTGATTATATATTTGAACAAGTGTTTATCATGGGATAAGTTGGACTATTGGGAAACTTCGATTTCAGGAATAACGGAATTGATTGAGAACTATGTGAAGAAAAAGGTCTATTCTTATATAATAGCGGAAATGTTATATGTTGCTCGATTGATTTGATGATAATTAATGCAAAGTTGTTATTATGATGTAACAACTCAGAAATTGGAAAGTTGAAAAGAAAAGGAAAGTTCAATTTTTGGTACTGATGCAGTGACTACGAGTCCTATCTACGGACCGTAGAAGGTTCTATGGGTCGTAGGAAGAAAGTTGTAGACACTGAGTTGAGTTTTGGAAATTTCAAATCCCAGTAAGTGAACATATGACTTGATAGGACGAGCCATAGGAAGTTTGAAGGGTCATAGGACTGACCCATAGAGTTGATTCAGAGATTTGATTTAAGAACTCAGGTCTATGGAATGGTTTGACGGGTCGTAGTTTGTTCTATGGGTCGTATAAAGAGTCTCATAGAATGGATCCAGACTTAGTGTAATTTTGGACTTGAACTTGGGGTTTATGGATGGGGTCTACAGGCCGTAGGAAGTTCCACGGATAGTAGAAAGGTTTCATGGAAGTTGGTTGAATTATTGATCCCAGTAACATGATCTACGGTTGACCAGTATAGGCTGTAGAAACTTCTACATACCGTAGGTCCAAATCGTAGATCACTTCTGGTAGTTATTTCTTAAGCGTAATTGGGTCTTTTTCTTTGCATTTAATACCTATACTATGTCATTTTGACCTTAATTCTAAGCCCTATAACTACCTTCTATTCCAAAAACTAACCCAACTCTCTCAAAATCTAAAATCCCATCCACATTCATCCTCTCCAAATTCTCATAATGTTAAGGAAGAACAAGTTAGGGTTTCAAGCTTCAAGTCTCCTTTATCTCCATTGGTTTTGGTCTTTATGTATCAAGGTATGTGAGAATTCACCAATGGATTCCATTGATCCATTGGATCCCAAAAGATCTCAATTCTCTAATTCCACTCCCCAATTATCTAGTGTTTTAGGCAAATCTCCATGTGTTATATTTGATTATGATTCAAGTTTTTGATTTCAATCTTATTATGCATGATTTAATTTAATTAGATGTTTTCCAATTGATTCCATATGAACCCATGCATTATTCAAGATTTTTATTGTGAATTTATGCAAAAAATCTATGAACTTATGAATGATAATTTATGAATGCCATGCATGATTTATGAAAAAGAGGTTTTATGAACTAAGGTTGCTTTTGTGATAAGCATCCATGAAATTGGGAAATATTTTCTCACATGTTATGAAATCATGGTTGTGAAAGGTTCAAGATTTTTATTGTGAATTTATGGAAAAAATCTATGAACTTATGAATGATAATTTATGAATGCCATGCATGATTTATGAAAAAGAGGTTTTATGAACTAAGGTTGCTTTTGTGATAAGCATCCATGAAATTGGGAAATATTTTCTCACATATGTATAAATCATGATTTAAAGGAGCTATTCTATGATGACTTAAGATTGAATTGATAATTTAATTATGACTTTCTGACTATGATGAAATGAATATGTTTATGACTAATTCCATTGGGACTTCACTTAGAATGGAGAGAACTTTGAGGTGGAGGCTCAAATAGGGTAGTCTCTAGTAGCAACATGTAGTTCCTAACTACATGCCGCCGTAGGATAGTTTTAAGTGGCTAAGCTAATGGATCCACCTTAACTAGAAATATGGTACTTACCTTGGCAAGTAGGACATCTCTTTTCAATGTGGAGCATGACATAGGATTCCATGTTATAGCTCACATAATCAATGTCAGTTAATGGTAAACATCCCACAAAATGAACTAAGTTACCTTCAAAGGTTTTATGAAAGCTTTCAAATTACTTTTAATATGCATTGACCATGTTCATGATGTATGATTTATCTTTAAAGGTTTTAATATGTTTTTAGCTTGGTTATGTATATAATGTTTAAATGTCCCCTGTATTATCAAGTTTATGTTTTAATCCATTTCCCTCATACTTAGTACATTTCATGTACTAATGCATACTTGTGCCTACATTTTCTAATAATGTAGGATCCTACGATCTCTCTCCTCCCAGTCGTGGCTAGATTCGGGTTGCTTAGCTATTGGATTGGTTATTCCTCATACTTCGAGGACAAGACCATGAAAACTTTATTTCCTATGTCTTTACTTTCAGACCTTGTATGTGGTGTATGGGTTACGTTCTAATAACTCTTTTGATGTATTAGATTGGCTTGTCAAGACAACAATAATACTTCCATTTTTTTGTCGAACTCTTTGATATGAAACTTTCTACCTAAATTATTATTTTGTCTATTATATCATGTTGTGTGTATGTCAAGTGGCTTGTGTAGGGCCTCTTCGGGTCATATATGTCATGCCACATATAGGATATACTTTGGTTCGGGAAATATGCGTTGCTAGGAACAATCCTGGGGTCATATTTGGAGGTAGTGCTGCATTTTCAAAAACGTTGTAATTGTCAATGGGTAATGGGTAATGGGCAATGGGGTAACCTTGAAAACAAGTTTAAATTCATGAGATGACCTCATCGGGGCCACCATAGAGGTACTCACCCTCTACAGCGCTCCTACTGTGGCGGGAAATTTTTCTACTATCGAGGCATCCGTTGTAGAGGCATGACAATTGTTATAGTGGAACAGAATGCAGCTGTGTTTCATCATGTTTAGCTTACCATTTTTGGGGTATTTTAAATCACTTATTTAAACCCAGATCAATGTGGAGACAATAGAAATGCATCAAAGCATCCATACGAATTACATATTGATGATTAAGTAGTAAAAGCATGCTTTCGTGTGCCATCAAAAACAAAGGAAAGCAACAAAAGATGTCTTCATGCCCAAACGAGGCAAACCCAACACAAGTTTCTAAACTTATCCAGAAGTGTGAGGGGAAAAGAGTCTTACTATGAATCGAGGTCCTCTAGGGCCCACTTATCGGTCCAAACTTCAGTTAGGAAAGGGAATTTCACAAAATTCTTAGGTGTAAGCATGGGAAGCTCCTACTTAGGGGTTACACAAGTAAATATGACTTTGATGGTCTTCCACATTCGAATTAACAGGCATTCTCATACCATGTTCATCTTCCTTTCCCAAGTCAGTTGCCGGTAAAACATTTCATTTTCCTAAGCAATAGGGGGTTAGGCTGAGGTTCTGGTTGGGACGGCTCCCGTAGATTTCTAGATAGAAGCTAAGTCCTCTTCCACATGGCTACCAAAGAATGAGTTCTGGGTCTGGGTAGCGGGGGCATCCTCGTCATCATTTTTATCCTCTTTTTCTCTAAACCTTCTAGATCTTGGCTGCTTCACGCCTCACCTGTCCTTGACCTTTTCTTACTCTTGTCAACAGCTGGTTTCACTCGAAGAGGGTGGAAGGGGGATCCATATGCATTTCCTCATCAGCGTCCATTAATGGTACCCCGGCCCATTTGTATAGCGCTGTCAGCAGTCCCAATAAAAAGGGGACCTTTTTGTTGCCTCAATAAAAGTCTCTCATATTGGACACTTTATATGCCCCTACATTAATTAGAATTCCCTGCATAGTGCATTGCACTATCAGTGAGTCACATTGGTAAGATTTTCTAACAAATGAATCCTTTGGGCAATTAGTAGACTTCATCCGAAAACCCCTCCTTAATCAGTGTGTCCCACAAATACCTCATGTCTATCCCCCACAATTGGTCCTCATACTCAACATTCGAGACCTTCGACACCTCCGACACCTCATTGACCTTCTAGGCATCCATTGGCATGTTAACTCATCGGATGCAGATGTGGGGCTGGGGTACTCAAAACGCACAGGGGAGGAGGGCATAAAACTCCCTCACCCAACCAGAGCGCAGGAGGGGGAGCTCTACCAAGGGGACCAACCAAGTTCCTCCAATCGGGGTGTGGAAAGAAATAGCCTTCTCCACCAACTTATGCATGTTGAAACACCTGTCATAGAAGAATTTTATTCCCCCGTAGTCACGGTACCTCTCCAAACTAACGTCATCGGAAAATCTCACAAATGGTAAATCTTCCTCAGTATTGACCCTTATCAATTTCATAGAATCTGCATAATATGGAAATAGAGGGATTAGAACTCACACAATTTTATAGAAAGAACTATCAGAGAAAAATCTAGCTTTTGGTTGGCTAAGAGTCTGCTGTCCAAAGCCTCTCTATAGTGCGTTGCATCCCTCTATGACGGGGCCTCTATATCAGGAATCATCCCACTACAACGAATTTCGCTAAAGCGAAGCAATGCAACTATAGCGGCCTTCATCGTCTCAAGAACTCCTGGAGGTCCTTTAGTGGCGCCTCTTGACCCAAAAACCCAATTTATCAAATTTACTCCAAATCATTGTTCCTTAAATGTCCTAATACTGAAATATACAGAACTCTGGGCATTATAGCTTCTAAATCTTTCGCGAATCTAAGTTCTTAAAAAGATCAATCCTTCAACTTCCCACACCAATTTGGACCATTTTTTGTCCTATTCGTTATTATATTGATGGAAAATGGTTCCGGTAGGTATATGGACCTCATTAGTTCCCCTGGGACCCGACTATCTGATAGAGGAAGCGGGTGTATATTGGTTTTTTTCAAGCGCATTGTATTTCATTGCATTTCATCTACATTACATTTTATATTGATTTAGTGTTGAGTCAGTGAGATTATTGTGAAACTGATTTGACTTGATACATTTGAGACATCTTGTGATCTTATCAGTGGTGTAACTGAAATCTTTTGAAAAGTATATATTTTAATTGTTATGTTGAGGTGATTTATTGTATGAAGTAATTACAATTTGGAAAAAGAAACTTTAAGAACATACCACGTTATCACTTTTAAGACGGGTTAGTAATGAATGGTTGTTGAGTACACGTGTTTTCTGTACTCACTCTATACTTGATGCACCTTTTTTGCATACAGGAATTGAGCTAGGTACTAGCAGTACTTGACTTGCTGTTGTGATTGAAATGGGTGATTGTTGGAATTCAGTGTGAGCTGTTTTCTCTTCAACAGTACTGATTCTAGAGACTCCTTTATTTTCTATCTTATTTCATTGTAATACCCAGTAATTTGGAAACTCCAAAGGAAAGGAAAAGTGCAGAAATTTTGGACTGCAGCAGGTACTATGGGTCTGACCTACGGACCGTAAGTAGTCCTATGGGCCGTAGGAATGGATTCCTAGACTTGGAGTTAAGTTTGGGAAAATTTTGTTTCTGATGTTGGACCTACGACTTGACAGGACGAACTGTACATTGGTTGAAGGGCCGTAGATGGACCCCGTAGGGTTTATTTAGTGAATTGATTTAGGAACTCAGTTCTACGGATAGGGTCTACGGGTGATCAATGGATCGATGGACCATAGAAAGGTCTCATGGAAATGGTTGAATATTTGAGTTTCTGAAGCTGGTTTTACGGTTGGACAGGACGGACCGTAAGTTGAGTCGGCAGTTAATTTTTAAGGGCTTTTTCATCTTTTCCCTAATTGATTAATGCTTAAGCTAGGTCATTTTAATCCTAATCCTAGACCTTATATAAGCCTTCTAAGCTTAAAAACCTTACCATACTAGATCATTCTTAAATTCCCCAAAATCCCTCCAAGTTCTTCCCAAAAAATGTCACGACCGGATCTCTCGAGTCATGATGGCGCCTACCACCCCACCAGTAGGCCAGCCGAAACCCTATCTCAGAACTGAACAGTAATGGGACTGAGGGTGGAAACTAACCTCAACTAAGCGGAAGAACAAATTAAGAACACATAGGAGAAGGCTGAAACGAAACCAAAACTATATATACAAAGACACCTCCCAGAACATGGAAGTCATAAGTACAGAACTACTAACAAAAGTACAAGTCCCAAAAGTGGACCACAGAAACAAACTATCTCAAAAGCAAAAGACAAGTAAAAATATAAATACAGAAGGAGACAGGTAATCCCAGAACGCCATGTGCTCACCCTCGTCTCCTGAACAGATAGCTGTAGGATCGAACTCAACGTTGAGAACTGGTGCTCGGAACTGCATCACAAAACAGACGTAGAGTGTAGCATGAGTACATAAACAGCATGTACCCAATAGGCATCATAGGCCGACTGAGCAAGAAAGGTAAAATCAAGCAGACAAGATAGAATCAACACAATAGAGGTCACAGAATAGGAATAGAATAACCGGAAAGTAAAGCTAAGACTATCACAACTAAACCAAACTAGGCCCCCCATAAGACCCGCTAGGCACACTCAAGCACAGACAAACAAGAACCCAAACGGACCCCCATAAGCCCGACAGGTACACAGAGATTCTACGCTACTGAAATAAGGGAACCCAACTCCAAAAGCCTTAACACCATGAGACTTGAGCCCAACAAAGAGAGCACCTGGCCCCTGAACCCAACCCATCAGTCTCAAGCTGGATATAACAGACTCTAACCGTGTAACGTCAGCCTCGGATTTGATGTTTCAAACTCAATGGCGCAGTAGAAATTTCCATACAAGGTGGTTTCGATGAAAAGTGGGTCCCACACGTAATGGGCCATTTTAGCCAAATTCTACCGGAGGCCTCAGAAGTTCTCGAAGGGTCATTCTAGATGAAATTCGGCATTTCGGAACTAATCGCGCTGACAAAATTCTCATCCAAGTGCGTTTACCAGGAATGTTGACCAAAGTCAACTTTAAGCCAAATTTCGAAGGCTAAAGAGCTAACTTGCCCCAAAATGACATCGAAAGCCCCGCGACTCAAGCCAACCATGCCTCTAGCCTAATTTGGCTGCTACGGAGCTGATGGAACTGTCAGAATTCCCATCTGAGGTCGTTTACCTGAAGTTATGACCGAAATCAACTTTTCAAGGTTCAAAAGCTCCAGAACAGGGAAACCGGCATAAGAACCAAACGAACGACCAGGCGACCGAACCTACAGTGCCGGCAAGTCAATAATGACTTTGGGTCGCTATAGGAAAAGTCTAACTGACAAAAAAGAGGCACAAACACGCAAATGACCTGAAGGGTCATTACAACATCCACTACTAAAAGGACCTACGTCCGCAAAAGTAAGAGTCAAGAAGTACCTGAGGGCTAAAATAAGCTGGGGAACTACTCCTGCATCTCCCGCTCGGTCTCCCAGTTAGCCTCCTCAACTGGACGGTGCCTCCAACGGAACTTAACTACAAGAATGGCTCTCGACCTAAGCTGTCTCACATCTATGGCCAAAATAGCAACTGGCTCCTCAATATAGGTCAGGCGATCATCCAACTCAACGGCATCACACTGGAGCACATGAGCCTCATCTAAAACATGCCAAAGAAGCATGGAAACATGGAAAACTCGATGAATAGCTGAGAATGCTAGTGGTAAAGCTAACTCATAGGCCACCTCACCAACTGTCCTCAAAATCTCAAAAGGCCTAATATACCTGGGGCTAAGCTTGCCCCGCCTCCCAAATCTCATCACGCCCTTCATGGGCGATACTCGGAGGAATACTCTATCACCCACGGCAAATCTCAATGGTCGACGCCTGCGATCTGCATAACTCTATTGTCTACTCTGAGCCGTCCTGAGCCTATCCTGAATTAACCTCGCATGCTCCAAGGTCTCCTGAAACAGATCTGTACCCCTCGGCCTAGGCTCCGTAGACTCAAACCAACCAACGGGAGTGCAACAATGCCAACCATATATGGCCTCAAACTGGGCCATCTGAATGCTTGAATGGTAGTTGTTGTTGTATGCAAACTCCGCCAAATGCAAGAACTAGTCCCACTGGCCTCCAAAATCCATAACACAGGCCCGCAGCATATCCTCAAGAACCTGAATACTACGCTCCGACTGGCCATCGGTCTGCGGGAGAAAAGATGTGCTAAGATCTATACGGGTGCCCAACTCTTCCTAAAGTACTCTCCAAAAGCTGGAAGTGAACTGTGAACCCTGGTCTGAAATGATAGAAATAGGCACACCATGTAGACGGACTATCTCCCGAATGTAGATACGGGCTAACCTCTCAGCACTGAAGGAAGAATGAACTGGGATGAAGTGTGCTGGCTTGATCAATCGATCCACGATGACCCAAATATTGTCAACACCTTTAGAAGTCCATGGCAACCCCACAACAAAGTCCATGGTGATGCGCTCCCACTTCCACTCAGGACTGGCTAATCTCTGCAACTCTCCACCAAGCCTCAAATGCTTGGCCTTCACCTGCTGGCAACACAAACAATAGGACACATAGTCTGAGATATCCCTCCTCATATTGCTTCTCCAGTAGTGCTACCTCAAATCACGATACATCTTAGTTGTGCCCGGATGGATAGAATATATGGAATTATGGGCCTCGCTAAGGATCAACTGGATCAAATCACCAACTCTAGGAACACACAAACGCCCAGCAAACCTCAAAACCCCATCTTGATCTAGGTTAACCTGTTCGGCATCACCTACCAAAACCCAGCCTCTGAGTGCCACAAATGCCTCCTCCTCAAATTGATGACTACAAATCTGATCAAGTAGAGATGACTGAACCCCCACATAAGCTAACACCCGGCTGGAATCTGAAACATCAAGCCTAATAATCTGAATGGCTAAAGACTAAATGTCCATAGCCAAAGGTCACTCCGAAACAAAAAGGAAGGCTAGACTACCCATACTCCCTGCCCTCCGACTCAAGGCGTCCCCTACTACATTGCCTTGCCCAGGTGGTAGAGAATAGAGAGATCATAGTCCTTCAGGAGCTCGACCCAATGGCGCTGCCTCAAATTAAGATCCCTCTGGCTCATAATGTACTAAAGGCTCCGATGATTAGTATAAATCTCACAATGAACTCCATAAAGGTAATGCCTCCAGATCTTAAGCGCGAAAAATACCGCTGCCAACTCCAGATCATGAGTGGGGTAGTTGCGCTCATACAGTTTCAGCTGCCTTGACGCATAAGCAATAATCCGGCCCTGTTGCATCAGAACACAACCGAAACAAATGTCGAATGCGTCACAATAAACTATGTAGCCCTCACCTTCAATTGGAAGAGTCAATATAGGTGCGGTGGTAAGCAACTCCTTAAGCCTCAGAAAGCTCTTCTCACACTCCTCCGACCTCACAAAGGGAACATCCTGGCGAGTCAATCGAGTAAGAGGTGCTGCTATAGTGGAGAATCCCTCGACAAAGCACCAGAAGTACCCTGCCGATCCGATAAAGCTCCGAACCTCAGTCACAGAAGTAGGCCTAGCCCAATCACGAATAACCTCAATCTTCCCCGGATCCACCATAATGCCATCCTTGTACATCACGTGCCCCAAGAATGCTACAAACTCAAGCCAGAACTCGCACTTTGAGAACTTTGCATAAAGTCGATGATCTCTCAAAGTCTGGAGCACTATCCTCAGATGGTTCTCACGCTCACCATGGCTCCACGAGTATACCAAGATATCATCAATAAAAACTATGATGAAAGAGTCCATATATAGCTTTAATACACGAGTTATCAAGTCCATGAAAGCAGCAGGGGCATTAATTAACCCAAAAGACATCACTAGGAACTCATAATGGCCGTAATGAGTCCAAAATGTTGTCTTAGGGATGTTTGCTGCTCTAACCCTCAATTGATGGTAGCCAAATCTCAAGTTAATCTTCAAAAACACTGCAGCACCCTGAAGTTGATCAAATAGATCATCAATACGAGGCATCGGGTAATGGTTCCTCATCGTCACCTTATTCAGCTGCTTGTAGTCAATACACATCCGTATGGTGCCATTCTTCTTCTTCACAAACAGGACTGGGGCACCCCAAGGCAATACACTAGGCCGAATGAACCCCTTACCCAAGAGGTCTTGAAGCTGAACATTGAGCTCTTTGAGCTCTGCAGGTGCCATATGGTATGGTGGGATAGAAATAGGATGAGTACCCAGATCTAACTCAATGGCAAAGTCAATATCTCGCTATTGAGGTAGGCCATGAAGGTCGGCAGGAAACACATCAGGAAACTCTCGGACTATAGGCACTAAATCAAATGTAGGGCCCTCCCTACTAACATCTATAACATATGCCATATATGCCAAACATCCGTCAGCCACTATCCTCTGAGCCTGAACATAAGAAATCACTCCAACCGGTGTGCGACTACAAGAGCCCTGCCACACCACCGGTGGAATACCAGGCATAGCTAAAGTAACGGTCTTGGCATAGCAATCCTAGATGGCCCGGTGAGGGGATAGCCAATCCATGCCCAGAATCACATCAAAATCCACCATACAAAGTACAATAAGATCGACCAGAGTGTCCTGCCCCCGAATAGTCACCGCACAAGATCTACAAACCCGATCCACTACTAACGAATCCCATACTAGGGTCGAAACACGCAAAGACATAGATAAGGGCTTAGAACTCACTCCCAAACCAGGAACACAATAAGCTGACACATATGAATAAGTAGAACCACGATCAAATAAGGCTGAAGACAACTGATGGCATAAAAGAACCGTACGTGCGATCACATCATCAGATGCCTCGGCCTCTGCTCTAGTTGGAACTGCATAGAAATTGCTCTGGGCTCCTCTACCCTGCGCATCCACTCTAGTGCCTGTCCTGCATCCCTGAGCACCCTGCTGGTGACCTCCTCCCCTAGCTTAAGGTCTCGCTGCCTGAAGAGCTGATAAAGCTGATCTGGTGAAAAGGCACTCCCTAGACTAATGACCAAGCTCCCCACAAGTGAAGCAACCCTGCAAACATCTACTCACCGCTGAAGGCCGGCCACCCCCACCTGATGAACCTGCCTAGAACCCTGCTTGGCTTTGACTCGGGCCGAAACTATGCCTACTCTGACGGTGCTGGTCACTCCTTGAGATTTGTAAGGAAGCCTGGAATAGCCAACTGTGTTGACCTGGCTGGAACCTCTGATGTCCCTGATCTCGGGTATCCCTCGGCGTACGACCGGTCTCGCTGAAGCTATCATCTGGTCTGGCCCGGACCTCTTGACGTTGGCCCCGTGGTTTGCGATGAAGCTGCTCAATAGTACAGGCATGGTCCACCACATCTAGAAAAGAACGGCCCACTGATAACATAGATTACGACCCAATCCTCAACTGCAACCTCAAACCTCTAACAAAACATCAGACCCGCTCTTCCTCTGTAGGAAAAATCATGGTGGCATGACAGGACAACTCAAGAAATCTGACCTCGTACTCGGATACTGTCATGGAGCCCTGCTCCAACCTCGAGAACTCATCACGAAGTTGATCCCTGACGCTCTGTGGAATAAATCTGGCCAAAAAAGCCTCTGAAAACTCCGTCTACGATACCGGTGGTGACCCAGTTGGCCTGGTCTCGATGAAAGAACACCACCACTGTCTCGCTAGTCTGTCTAGCTGATATGCCGTGAAGTCGGCTCACCTCGACTCCACTAGGCCCAAAGTCTGCAATCGCTCCCAGTAAGTAGTGATAAACTTATAGGCGTCTTCTCCTACAACCCCAAAAAACCGCAGCAGTGATAGTCTGAGAAACACCCCGAGCATCCTATGCTCTCGGAGAGGCATAACCCCATCCAAAGGGTGCAGCTGGACCACAGCCAATGCTGGAGGCTGATGAACCTTTTGAGCCGCTATCGTAGGCTGGCCCTGTTGTGCTGGAACCGGCTCTGGGACTAGTGATGGGGCCGGTTGTTGCTGCATATCCCCAATAGCAGCTAGGATCTGGGCAAGCATGCCCTGAAGATTAGGGGAAACAGCTGGTGCGGGTGGTGGCTGGGCTGGTCCCTGCCCCACCGGCTGAGGAGGAATCTGCTCTATACAAGCCTCTACCTCCGCATCCGAAGTCCTCACTCTATCGCGGCCTACTGCCGTAGCACCACCTCCACCTCGGGGTCGACCTCTACTGTGCGTGTGACCTATCTTGCAATAGAGTGAAGTAAGTGAGATTTCATGAAACCAATAAGACAACGACGCACGAACAGGATTCAAAATAAGAAAACCTCCTATGGACACCCTGTAGCCTCCCGAAGATAGGTCAAGGATGTCTCCATGCCAATCCGCAGGACTCTACTAGATGCTAGCTCTGTACAAGTGAGACCAACGAACCTGCGGCTCTGATACCAACTTGTCACGACTCAATCTCTCGAGTCATGATGGCCCCTACCACCCCACCAGTAGGCCAGCCAAAACCCTACCCGGAACTAAACAGTAATGGGACTGAGGGTGGAAACTAACCTCAACTAAGCGGAAGAACAAATTAAGAACACATAGGAGAAGGCTGAAACGAAACCAAAACTATATATACAAAGACACCTCCCAGAACCTGGAAGTCACAAGTACAGAACTACTAACAAGAGTACAAGTCCCAAAAGTGGACCACAGAAACAAACTGTCTCGAAAGCAAAAGACAAGTCAAAATATAAATACAGAAAGAGACAGGTAATCCCAGAACCCCAGGTGCTCACTCTCTTTTCCTGAACAGACAGCTACAGGCTCGAACTAAATGCTGAGAACTAGTGCTTGGACCTGCATTACGAAACAGATGCAGAGTGTAGCATGAGTACCAAAACAACGGGTGCCTAGTAGGCATCATAGGTCAACTGAGAAAGAAAGGTAAAACAGGTAGACAAGATAGAATCAACACAATAGAGGTCACATAACAGGAATAGAATAACTGGAAAGAAAAGCTAAGACTATCACAACTAAACCCAACTGGCCCCCCATAAGACGCTCTAGGCACACTCAAGCACAAACAAACAAGAACCCAAACAGACCCCCATAAGCTCGACAGGTACATAGAGATTCTACGCTACATAAACAAGGGAACCCAACTCCAAAAGCCTTAACAGCATGAGCCTTGAGCCCAACAAAGATAGCACCTGGCCCGTGAACCCAACCCATTAGTCTCAAGCTGGAAATAACAAACTCTTACTGTGTAACATCAGCCTCGGACCGAAAATAACAGACTCGAACCGTAAATAATAGAACCTAGGACTCCAACCCGAACTAGCAGTCTCAAGCTGGAAATAACGGACTCTAACCGTGTAACATCAGCCTCAGACTTTAAATAACATCTCTCCCTCAATACTCTTGAGCTGGAAATAACGGTCTCTAACCGTGTAACGTCAGCCTCGAACTAGAGCTAACACCCCTCGCTCAACAATCTCAAGTTGGAAATAACGGACTCTAACCGTGTAACGTCAGCCTCAGACTAGAGCTAACACCCCTTGCTCAACAATCTCAAGTGGGAAATAATGGACTCTAACCGTGTAACATCAACCTCGGACTTGAGCTGGCAGCCCTGGCTCAACAGTCTCAAGCTGAAAATAACGGACTCTAACCATGTAACATCAGACTCAGACTGGAGCTAGCTGCCTCGAACCGAATCAAGCCACCACCAACCCAGTCAACCCAAGGCTAGACACCGCGGGATGCCGCCCCCACAAGGATATCAACCGAAGGCTTCCAACCTATCACAACCCAACTGTCAATCGGTGCAATCGCAAAATATTCCGGCAGCACCCCCAGAACCACAGAGAAAGGAAAAGAAAGAATAGAAAATCTGAAAAGCCACGAAAACACCTGAACTAAGGCCTATACTATCAGACCCAAGTCTGCTATATCAGTCTACAAGGATCTAGTCCATCCGAATCAATGTCGGATACATACTCAAGTCAATCAGGTGCATGGGACTAAGGCAATACTACCCTATCCTATTCTAAGGTCGAAACATCATAGCAATCAACAAAACAGAAGAAAATAAGCCAAACGCACGCATACAACAACATATAACCACCCAACAGATATCTCACAACAAATCATCAACAACCCACACTAAAGCATGATACTCGAATAGTCCAGAAATCAACTCTAAACGAAGAAATCAGAGAAGAATAAAAGAAGTACTAGCTACCTAACCCAGATTCACACAAGTCGACAAGTAATCACACATTCAAGCTCAATCTAGGAAGAAGGGAAGCCGTAACCTACCAGAAGGCAGATCACGTGCGCTCCAAGTCACTCTGCAAGAACTTTCCCCTTCCAAACGACGTCAGACTCATGCCACACTGTCAAAAATAGTGTCTGAGTGTCAATACGGTCGTTTAGACACTAAAAACATCAGAATCAAAGACATACCACTTTTGGAGTCAAAATCGAGAAATTTGGGACCCGTTCCGCATTTTCTAGAATTGACTCTGTGAAGAGGTCCCAAATCCTCCCCCGAACTTGTATTCCAAAACGGAACATCCATCGGGGCTCGGATCAGCTCCAAACAGCCAACAAGAAGAAACACAAAACTTTACAACTACAAGCCTAGGATAGCAACTTACACCTCAAATTCACAAAAATCGAGGAACACCCAATGCAACCCAAGTCAAGACACACACAACTAATGAGAATCTGAACGACTGAGACTTTGAATTACCGAAAATCGATAAAAGATGAGGGAGATATGAATTTCCAAACATTTCTCCAAATGAGCCTCGATCTCACCTTTATAAGAACTGCCACCCGCTGACCTCCGCGAACGCGGCCAAGGCCCCGCGAAAGCTGAGGGAAAACAAACTTTACTCCATGAACACATCTAGGGGCCCGCAAACATTGGGAGAAGGGACTTAGACCTCCACGAACATGAAACCCTATCCGCGAACACGGAGAGAAGATTCCCCTAGGCTTCCTAGACCTCTGCGAACACGGAGCCTAGCCCATGAATGCGGAGAAGACAGGCCCAAACCTCCACAAACGCGGAGCCACTTTCACGAATGCGGAGAAGGAATAGGTCTATAGATATCAACTATGCACCAGCTGAGTTTTGGGCTTTCCCAAAACTTCGACGGGGTGCTCGAAATTCATTCGGAACCCCGTGCACACAAACGATATATGCTACCCCATCAAATTTGATGTTCTGGACTCAATGACATAGTAAAAATTTCAAGACAAGTTTGTTTCGACGAAAAGTTGGTCCCACACCAAATGGGCCATTTTAGCCAAATTCTACCGGAGGCCTCAAAATTTGATTGGAAGCTCCCAGAAGCTCTCGAAGGGTCATTCTAAACCAAACTCGGCATTCTGAAACTAACCGCACTGATAGAATTCTCATCTGAGCGTGTTTATTGAGAATGTTGACCAAAGTCAACTTTAAGCCAAATTTCGAAGGCTAAAGAGCTAACGGGCCCCAAAATCATACCAAAAGCCCCGGGACTCGAGCCAACCATACTTCTATCCTAATTTGGCCGCTCCTAAGCTGATTGAACCATAAGAATTCCCATTTGAGGTCGTTTACCTAAAGTTATGACCTAAATCAACTTTTCAAGGTTCAAAAGCTCCAGAACATGAAAGCATGCATAAAAGCCAAACGAATGACCAGGCGACCGAACCTATAGTGCCTGCAAGTCAGAAATGACTCGGGGTTGCTACACGAAACCTCTAACCAACAGAAAAGAGGCACAAACATGCAAATGGCCTGAAGGGTCATTACAAAAAATTTCTCTCTCTAAAGCTTAAAGAAGAAGACCAGGGTTTCAAGATTAAGTCTCCAAATTAACCATTGATTGCGGGCTTTTGACATCAAGATATGATAGTATTAACCTATGGAGCCTTTTCCTCCATAGGTTTCCTAAAATCCTCTAGTTTTAGGAGATGAGTTCTCAATTCAAAATTAGGGTTTTATTCCATCTTCATGGATTCTTTTTAATTATAATCCAATTGATTGTTTTATGTCTTTTTTTCTTGAATTAAAGTAATTACATGTTTTTGAGTTAAATTCATATGAACTCATGCATGATTCATGATTTTAAACTATGAACTCATGATGAAGCTTATGAACTATTATGCATGAATTTATGAAGATATGCATGCTTTTATGAAATTGATGTAATGAATTTGAGGATGCTTTATGAATATATTTTTATGAAAATTATGCACATTTTATGAAAGTAACGTTTGTGACTAAAGTAAGCTTATAGATGAAGGTATCTATATTTTCTATGAAGCTTGGTCACATGACATGAATGACATCTAGATTTGCCATCAATGCTTTTGGGCTATTTTCTGAAATTAGGTCTTGATTAGTATGGTACCCGGTTATGCCATCAATGATCATAGATCACATTTTTAAAACTATTTCCATTAGTAGTATAGCACTTCTAGTATGAAGTTAATGACTATGGGCCTTACAAAGCTATTATGAAAAGATCATGGATGGTGAAAGGTTTTTTCACGCACTGTCTAAACAGCTATTCTAAATGACGTAAGTTTGGACTAGTCAATGGAAGATGAAACGACTATTCTAAAGAACTCTGGCTTGGATTGACTACTTAATTGTGTCTTCTCATGGATAATAAGATGAATATGATTAATGACTAATTCTGTGGGATTTATGCTTAGCACCGAGTGGACAAGCGATGAATACCCATGTCCTATAACTATGTGCCACCATGTGATGATTGTCATAGATAGACATTAGCTAGTGGATCAACCTTAGCTTTAGCTCAGATCCTTACCTTGGCAAGTGAGGACACCCTTTTTCGGGTGTGGGGCAGACACTGGATTCCATGTTATAGCTCACATGGTCTATGTCGGTTAATGAAAACCTCCCACAATAATGAACCAAGTTACTTTCAAAGGATCTCACAAGTGTTTCAAATATGTTAAGCTTGCATTGCATTGACCATGATTATGATTTATGTTTTCTAACGCCTTTTTATCTTATGATGTAGTTTGATCATTGCATGTTATATAAAGTCCTTTTTAGCATGAATTCATAACTCTTATGCATCACTATCATACTTGATACATTCCATGTACTAACGCATACTCGTGCCTACATTGTCTCATAATGTAGGGTCAAACGCTCCATTCCCCATTCTCGTGGCTAGTTGGTTCTTTTGGGATATTGAAGACTGGTGAGTCCTTATGATCCGAGGGCCAAGTGTATTTTATTGCTTTATGTCTTTTTTAGTTTCAAATTTTGTATGTGATGTATGGGTTACGTCCTAATCATTTTCCTTATCTTGTATTAGTTGGCTTTGAGACTTATGTTTAGATTTCCGCTTTTGTCAAACTCTTTTATATGAGATGCTATTCTTAAACTCTTTTGTTTCTATTATCTTGTGTGATGTATGCTAAGTAGCTTGTGTGGAGCCTCTCGGGGTCCTATATGCCATGTCACGTCTAGGGTGTACTTTTGGTTGTGACAAACTTGGTATTCAGAGCCCAAGGTTTAGAAAGGTTCTAGGATGTCTCATAAGCCACGTCAAATAGAGTCTTGTTAATGAGTGTGATGCACACCACACTTATGAATGAGAGGTTATAAGATGCTTAGGAAACTTCACTTCTTTTATTACTCAAAAATCGTGCCATAGAGTTTATCTCTATAAAGGTCCTCTCCTAACCCATGTTTATGCTTTTCAGAATATGCCTTCACGAAGGAATCTCATGAGAAGGAATGTTCATGAAAAGGTGAGATAAGAGGTTCCTCAAGTACCGGTCAACCCTTTGGCTAACCAAGTGACTAATGATTAGTTTCAAGCCGCATTTCATGTAGTGGGGCTATGACGACTCAAGCAAATAAGGAGGTTGTGGCTCCCGTGAATCAAATGGTGGGTACGATGGAAACTAGAGTAAGAGAATTCACTAGGATGAATCCCCCAGAGATTCATGGTTCTAAGGTTGAGAAAGATCTTCAAGAGTTCATCGACGAGATTCATAAGGTTGTGGAGATTATGGGTATCACTCCGATAGAGAAGGCAGAATTGGCCGCTTACCAACTCAAAGGAGGTTCTCAAGTGTGGTTTGAGCAATGGAAGAGTGAGAGGGCGGTTGATGCTGGTCCATTTGATTGGAGGAAATTTAAGGTTACTTTTCTTGATAGGTTCTTTTCCCTTGAGATGAGAGAGGAAAAAGTACTTATTCATCAACCTTCGTCAAGGCAATATGATTGTGAAGGAATATGCTTTGAAGTTCACTCAATTGGCTAAGTATGCTCCAACTATGGTTGCCGATCCAAGAACAAGGATGAGTAAGTTTGTGTCAAGTGCTTCCGACTTGGTGGTCAAAGAATGCTTAACCACTATGCTTGTTAAGGAGATAGATGTCTCCCATTTGATGGTTCATGCTCAACAAATTGAAGAAGAGAAACTTCAGGAAGGATCTAGGGAGGCAAACAGGGCAAGAAAGGATAAAGGTGATTTCTCATATTCAAAGTCCGATGGAAGTAATCGTTCCCAAGGTAATGGTTCTAGTAAGCAAATGGTACCCAAGTGTCAAAGGTGTGGAAAAAGCCATAGAGGTGATTGTCTAGCTGGTACGGATGCATGTTTTTGTTGTGGAAAGAGTGATCACAAGATGAGAGATTGCCCATTTCTTTCTGCTAAGGGAAGGGAAGGTAGGCAAGTTCAACCTAGTGATTCTTGATCAAGAGCCCCGAAGAAAGATACCTAGTGGTTCCGGTTCAAGAGCCCCAAAGCAAGATAGGTTCTATGCTTTTTAGACTCGAGAAGATCATGAGGGTTCCCTGGATGTGGTAATTTGTAAGTTATGGTCTTTAAGCTTGTGGCTATGCATTGTTGATGTTGGGTGTGTCGTTGGCTATGGTATGACTCCATGTATGGTTAGGGTGTTTGAGGTCGACCTTCAAATCCTTGTGGAAACTTCTTAAGTGTTTACTTATATCAATGGTTTTGTGGTTGTTAAGTCTTTGGTACTATCCGTGGGTTGAGGAAGATTGATTCGAAAAGACTAAGGAGGTTTGCTTCCAAGGGGGAGATAGTGTGCTTCATGGTTGAAACATGTGAGTAGAGCTATGTTGACTTTGAAAGAGTTCCTTGTTATGGTTTGGTATGTGAAACGCCGTAGGTGATGTGATGTCTTGATACCCCTATCTCTTTTTGTTATCTTTGGGTCTAGCTTGAAGCATTAGCAACTCATGTTCACTCTTTAGGAGTCTTCTGCTCTTAGTCATTCTCATGTTTCCTCATGCATGAATGCTCATGAAAACTTGTTTTTAAGATTTTGATTTAGCTATGATTAATTTCTTCATGATTATGTGCATTTGAGTATGACTTGCATGGATACCTTATGAAACGATGTTTTGAATATGTTTACGCTAGGAGTTGATGTTTCTCCTTGGTTATGTTCATTTTGATGAAGTTGCATTCATATTGGATTGTTAGTTACTCTCCTACTCTTTTCATGCTAGCTTGAGTTCCATTCGAGGAAGAATGTTCCCAAGGGGGACATATTGTAATACCCCAGAAGTTGGAAAGTCAAAAAGTAAAGAAAAAGTGCAAAACTTTTGGACTGCAGCAGGTACTATGGGCCCGAACTACGGACCATAGGTGGTCCTACGGGCCATAGGAATGGAGTCATAGACTTGGATTTAAGTTTGGGAAAATTTTGTTTCTGAAGCTTGACCTACGACTTGACATGATGAACCATGCATTGGTTGGTGGGCCGTAGATGGCAACCATAGAATTGATTCAGAGAATTGATTTAGGACCTCATTTCTACGGATGGGGTCTATGGGTTGTCAATTAATCGACGGACCTTGGAAAGGTCTCGCGGAAATGGTTGAATATTTGGGTTTCTAAAGTTGGCTCTACGGTTGGACAGGACGAAATCGTAGAAGGACCTACGGACCGTAGGTCGAGTCGACAGCTAATTTTTAAGGGCCTTTTGGTCTTTTTTCTAATTTATTAAAGCTTAAGCTAGGTCATTTTGATCTTAATCCTAGACCCTATATAAGTCTTCTAAGCCTAAAAACCAAACCATTCTAGATCATTCTTCAGTTCCCCCAAATCCCTCCAAGTTCTTCCCCCAAAGTTTCTCTCTCTAAAGCTTGAAGAAGAAGACTAGGGTTTCAAGATCAAGTCTCCAAATTAACCATTGATTGTGGGCTTTTGACATCAAGGTATGATAGTATTCACCTATGGAGCCCTTTCCTCCATAGGGTTCCTAAAATCTTCTAGTTTTACGAGATAAATTCTCAATGCAAAATTAGTGTTTTATTCCATCTTCATGGGTTCTTTACAATTATGATCCAATTGATTGTTTGATGTCTTTTATGCATGAATTGAAGTATTTATATGTTTTTAGTTAAATTCATATGAACCCATGCATGATCCATGATTTTAAACTATGAACTCGTGATGAAGTTTGTAATACCCCTAGCTTCCAAAGAATGAAAATACAGAATTTAACTTAAGGCAGTGTGACCTAAGGAGGCCACCTACGGGCCGTAGAAGGAGTGACGGGCCGTACGTAGGGCACCGTCGATGGCACTGTGCACTTCTGGATTTCCAGGTTTTTGAACTTTGACCTATGGAGTTGCAAAATGGGTCATAGGTTGATTGACGGTCCGTAGATATGTCTCGTATGTGTCCCCCAGACTTAGTCAAATTCTTGAACCTGAAGTAGTGATATACGGCTTCCATGTATGGTCCGTTAAAGGACCCACGAGCCGTACATTGGAGTCATCGTTGCAGGGTCCCAAATGCATATTCTCTGAATCTTTTGAAGGAGGAATAGGACGGTCCGTCAATTGATGTATGGACCGTAGGTCCTGACCGTACAGGGGCCTCGACAGTTATTAATTAAGGGCTTTTTGGTCTTTTTCCTAATTGATCTCCTATTAATCTAAGTAGGTTATACCCTTAATTTAAGACCTATAAATACTTTCTAAGCCTAGTTCCTCTCATTCTAATTCATTCCCACTTATCTCCTCTCAAATATTTATCTCTCTAAAAGAAACTCTCTCAACTCTCAAGAAGAAGAAGAAAGCTTGAATCCTCCATTGAAGACCTTCAATCTCCTCCAATTTCTTGTGGATTTCTTTGAGGTATAATAGTGTTCACCATTAGGAGTCCTTTCCTCCAATGGTTCCTCCCTTTTCTTCAAGATTTTCAAGGTTTACTCTACCCCAATTGAATTAGGATTTTTGATCAATTATTGTGGTTCTTGAATTATGATTTCAATTATTGATTTTATGATTCCTAGTGCATGATCTAGCGTGATAAAGTAACTTAGTGCACGAATTAGCGTGAATTACATGATTTGAAGTAAAGATTGCATGAACCCCCATGATCCCAAGCTAATTCTCCCCAATTTGATAATCTATGCTTTGATTGTCGGGTTCAGCTATGAATTGATGAAGTTTATGACATCCTTATGAAACTAAGCATGAATTATGAATGAATTGAGGATAATCCTATGAATTTAGCATGATCAAGTAAAAAGCATGATTTTCCTCTATTATGTGACTTCCTTCAAGTATGGGTAAATTGTCTTAATTATGGCTTTCTAAGTATTAGCTTGCATTAATTTGCATGATATGAGTTGAACTTGCATGATCCCATATGAACTCTATGATCTATGAACTATGAGCATGATGAACTAAGTAAAGATAATGCTAATGAACTTATGCATGTCTCATATGAAGTTGATAATGAGTTAATGGTGCTTTGAGAGTAAGTATCAAAGTTATGATACGATGATGTTATGGTTGAGTGGTGAAAGGTTTTCTCAGGTAATTCTCCCAACATGACTAATAGAAGAACAAGAAGCGATTACCCATGTTCTTAAGGAGCTATTCTAATGAATGAAGGGACAAGAGGTGATTACCCATGTTCCCTAATATGGACAATGCGGCGATTACCCAAGTCTACCAATAATGAGCTTCTGACTAATGTAGACAAGAGGCGACTACCCAGGTCTACCTAAGATAAAATAAACTATGATTAATCCGTGGGAAGTATGCTTAGTACCGAGTGGAGAAGTGACGATTACCCATGTCCCATAACCTATGTGCCACCATAGGTTGATGGTCTATGATAGACACGAGCTAGTGAATCCACATAAGCTAAGAAGTTCATGGTCTTACCTTGGAATGTAGGACACCCCTTTTCGGTGTGGGGTAGACACCGGATTCCATGTTGATAGATCATATGGTCTTATATGTCGGTTAAGGCTATTCCCCACAAGTTAATGAACACAACTGTTCCTATGATGATTAAAAGTAAAGTATATAAAGATGATTTAGTTTGCTTTGGACATGGTATATGCTTTATGTTTCATGCTTCTTATGCTCTATCACGTTTTAGCTTGGCCATTGCATTTCATGATTATGTCTTACTCTAGCGTGATTTATATGTTTATGTGCATTGATATCATACTTGGTACTTGATTTTACTAACGCATACTCTTGCCTATATTAACTTCTTTGATGTAGGACGTGGCGATTCACCATCCACTCGTGGCTAGAGCCTTAGTAGAGGATTTGATAGAAGACTTGGTGAGTCCTCATCCATCCGAGGACATAGCCTAGTTGTTCTTATTTTCATGTATTTCCTTTCTTTTTGGATGTTGTATTGGGTTACATCCCAAACTTTATTTTCTTGTTTAGATTGGCCTTGAGACATGAGATGTAGACTTCCGATGTTTCGTTTAAAAGCTTTGATATGAAAATCTCTTATAAACTTTTATTCTCTATTATCTTGTATGTATGTATGCTAAGTGGCTTGTATGAGGTCTCTCAGTTACTTGTACGCCATGTCACATCTAGGAAGTACCTTGGGTCGTGACAAACTTGATATTCAGAGCACAAGGTTTTAGAAAGATCCTAGGATGTCTCATAAGTCGCGTCAAGTAGACTCTTGTTCATGAGTGTGAAATGCGCCACACTTATTAATGAGAGGCTATAAGACGTTTAAGAAATTCCACTTCTTTCATTATTCCTAAGTCGTGCCATAGAGTTTTACTCTATAATTCTCTCTCCTAATCCCTAGCCTATGCGATTTAGGATATGACGACCTAAAGAGCTTATGCTAGAAGAAACATGGGAGAGAATGTGGAACAAGAAGCTCCTCCTCAAGCTCCTCAAGTTCCAGACGATCCTTTGGCAGAACAAGTTACTAATGCGGAGTGTAGGGCTGCTTTCTAAGTATTGGTTCAAGCCGTGACGGCTCAAACTAATAGAGAGGTGGTGGCTCCCGTGAACCCAAATATTGGTACGGTGACATCAAGAGTGAGGGACTTTACGAGGATGAATCCTCTGGAATTCCATGGCTCTAAGGTTGAGGAAGATCCTCAAGAATTCATTGATGAAGTATACAAGGTGTTGATGATTATGGGTGTGATGCCAGAAGAGAAAGCAAAGTTAGCTACTTATCAACTCAAGGGTGTTGCCCAAATTTGGTTCAATCTTTGGAAGAGTGAGAAGGAGGTCAATGAGGGTCCTCTTGATTGGGAGAAATTCAAGGTTGCTTTCCTTGATAGGCTCTTTCCCTTTGAGATGAGGGAGGCAAGGGTGCTTGAGTTCATCAATATTCATCAAAGGAATATGAGTGTGAAAGAGTATGCTTTGAAGTTCATACAATTGTCTCGATATGCTCCTTCCATAGTTGTCCATCCTAGGGCAAGAATGAGCAAGTTTGTTTCGGGAGTGTCTGAAATATTGGTTAAAGAGTGCCGCACCACTATGCTTTTTAATGACATGGATATTTCTCGTCTCATGGTGTATGCTCAACAAATAGAGGAAGAAAAGCTCAAGGAAAGGTCTAAAGAGACTAAGAGGGCTAGGACCAGTGATGGTAACTTCTCACAATCAAGGTCTGATGGACATGGTCGTCCTAGATTTTGACAAAGGTTCTCTAACAAAGGGTCATCCAATGTTCCTCCTAAGTTCAAAAAAGATAGGGTGTCTACCCCTAAGCCTCAAGGAGGAAATGGTGGTGGTTCTTTATTGTCTACTTGTCCTAAGTGTGGGAGAAAGCATGAGGGCAAATGTCTAGCCGGTTCTAATGCATCCTTTGGTTGTGGTAAGACGGATCACAAGATAAGGGATTACCCCTTAGCGGCTAAGAATAAAGATGATAACCGCTAATGCATTCAATCAAAAAATCCATCAAGTTCTAGTGGGAATCAGAAGCAAAACCGATTTTATTCCCTTCAAGGTCGTCATGAACAAGAGAGCTCTCCTGATGTAGTCACCGTTATGTTAAGAGTTTTCCATTTTTATGTATATGCCTTACTTGATCCCGGTGCTACCCTATCTTTTGTGACGCCCTATGTGGCCATGAGGTTTGATGTTGTTCCGGATATATTGCTAGATCCTTTTCATGTTTCTACTCCGATTGGAGAGTCTATCTTAGCTAAGAAGGTTTATAGAGATTGCCCCATTTCCTTATCCCATAGAGTTACTCATGTTGATCTTGTAGAGCTTTATATGCTAGATTTTGATGTTATTCTTGGGATGGATTGGTTGCATGCTTTTTATGCCTCAATTGATTGTAGGACCCGAATGGTCAAATTTCAATTCCCAAATGAGCCTATCCTAGAGTGGAAGGGGGGAAATTCTATGTTTAGAGGTCAATTTGTTTCTTACCTAAAAGCTAGAAAGATGATCTCTAAGGGTTGCATTTACCATCTTGTGAGGGTGAGATCCTACTCTTGAGTCGGTCCCCGTTGTTAATGAGTTTCCGGAAGTGTTTTCCGATGACCTGCCCGTTATTCCTCCCGAAAGGGAAATAGACTTTGGTATTGACCTTCTCCCAGATAAGTAGCCTATTTCTATTCCTCCTTATAGAATGGCTCCGGTGGAACTTAAGGAACAAAAAGAGCAATTAAAAGACTTGTTGGATAAGGGTTTCATCCAACCAAGTGTTTCCCCATGGGGTGCTCCGGTCTTGTTTGTAAGAAGAAAGATGGTTCACTTCGAATGTGCATCGACTATCGCTAATTAAACAAGGTTACTATTAAGAATAAGTATCCTCTACCAAGGATAGATGACTTGTTTGACCAACTTCAAGGGGCTAGTTATTTCTCTAAGATCGACATTCGTTCGGGCTATCACTAATTGAGGGTGAAAGAGGATGATATTCCAAAAATGGCTTTTCCGACTAGGTATGGTTAATACGATTTCTTGGTTATGTTGTTTGGCTTGACAAATGCTCCGGCCACATTTATGGACTTGATGAATAGAGTCTTTAAGCAATAGCTTGACATGTTTGTGATTATGTTTATTGATGATATTTTGATCTACTCAAAGAATGAGGGTGAGCATGTTAATCATTTGAGGGTTGTATTGCAAGTCCTCAAGGACCAACAACTCTTTGCGAAGTTTAGTAAATGTGATTTTTGGTTAAGGTTCGTGGCTTTTTTTGGTCACATTGTTTCTGGTAAGGGCATTGAGGTAGATCCTTAGAAGACGGAAGCGGCTAAGAATTGGCCTAGACCTTTATCACCTTCGGATATCCGTAGTTTCTTGGGCTTAGCCGCTTATTATAGGAGGTTTGTTGAAGGGTTTTCCTCCATTGCTTCTCCATTGAAGGCTTTGACTCAAAAGAAGGTTAAGTCTGTATGGTCCGAGGCATGTGAGAAGAGTTTCCAAGAATTGAAAGATCAACTTACTTCGGCTACGATATTGACTCTACCAGAAGGATCCAATGGTTTTGTGGTTTATTGTGATGCCTTGAGAATTGGGCTAGGATGTGTTCTTATGCAAAATGGTAAAGTCATTGCTTATGCTTCAAGGCAACTTAAGGTGCACGAAAAGAACTATCCTACTCATGACTTGGAATTAGCGGCGGTTGTGTTTGCTTTGAAAATATGGCAACATTATTTGTATGTGGTACATGTAGACGTCTTCACAGACTATAAGAGTTTGCAATATGTGTTTAAACAGAAGGATTTGAATCTTCGCCAAAGAAGGTGGCTTGAGTTGTTAAAAGACTATGATATGAGTGTTCTCTATCACCCCGGTAAGGCTAACGTGGTAGCGGATGCTCTTTGTCGATTATCTATGGGTAGTGTTGCTCATGTTGAAGATGGTAAGAAAGAGTTGGTTCACGATGTCCATCGATTGGCTCGATTTGGTGTTAGATTGGTTGATTCTACTAAAGGGTGTTACGGTCCATGATGGTTCCGAATCCTCTTTTGTGCATGACGTGAAGGCTAAAGAAGATCTTGATCCTAACTTAGTTGAATTAAAGGAAGCGGTTTTAAAGAAGTCCGTTGAAGCTTTCTCCCAAGGGGGAGATGGTGTACTTCGATGTCAAGGTCGTTTATGTGTTCCCAATGTATAGGGCATAAGAGAGAAAATTTTATCGGAAGCCCATAGTTCTCAATATTCCATCCACCCAGGAGCTGCCAAACTGTACCACTATTTGCTGGAAATTTATTGGTGGAACGGAATGAAGAAAGATATTGCGGAGTTTGTGGCTAAGTGCCCTAATTGTCAACAAGTGAAAGTTGATCATTAAAGGCCGGGAGGTTTGACCCAAGATAATAGCATTCCTACTTGGAAGTGGGAAGATGTGAATATGGATTTTATTGTTGGTTTGCCTCGCACTAAGCGACAATATGATTCGATTTGGGTTGTGGTTGATAGAATGACAAAGTCAGCCCATTTCATTCCCGTCAAGACTTCTTATTCAACGGAGGATTATGCTAAGTTGTATTTGAGGGAGATGGTTAGGCTGCATAGAGTGCCTTTATCCATCATCTCCGATCGTGGTGCACAATTTACTTCTCAATTTTGGAAGTCCTTCCAAAAAGGTCTTGGTACTCGTGTTAAACTTAGTACGGCCTTTCATCCCCAAACCGATGGGCAAGGGGAACGTACTATTCAGACTCTAGGGGATATGTTGAGAGAATGTGTAATTGATTTTAAGGGTACTTGGGATGATCATTTGCCTTTGATTGAGTTTGCTTATAATAATAGCTACCATTCTAGTATTGGTATGGCTCTATTTGAGGCTCTCTATGGTAGGAGGTGTAGATCTCCTATAGGTTGGTTTGAAGTTGGGGAATTTTCTTTGATAGGCCTGAAATTAGTACATGAGGCTATGGAGAAAGTTTGGCTTATTAGAGAAAGGTTGAAAATGGCTCAAAGTCGCCTAAAGTCCTATGCCGATGTTAGAAGAAGAGATTTAGAATTCGATGTTGATGATTGGGTTTACATGAAAATCTCACCCATGAAAGGTGTAATGAGATTTGGGAAGAAAGGGAAGCTTAGTCCCCGTTATATAGGCCCATATCAGATTTTGAGACGTGTTGGTAAGGTTTCTTATGAGCTTGACTTGCCTAATGATTTGGCATCGGTGCATTTAGTTTTCCATGTCTCATTGTTGAAGAAGTGTGTTGGTGATCCGACCTCTATAATGCCATTAGAGAATCTTGGCATAAAGGATAGTCTTACTTAAGAAGAAGTTCCGGTTGAGATTTTAGACCGGTAAGTTCGGAAGATAAGAAATAAACAAGTTGCTTCCGTGAAAGTTCTATAGAGGAATCAATTAGTTGAGGGTGCTACTTGGGAGGCCGAGGCCGATATGATGTCCCGATATCCTCATCTCTTTCCTTCCAATCCTCCTCTAGCTTGAGGTATCTAGTTCCTCATGGTTCATTCTTTTGGTCTCATGTGTCATAGTTGAATTCCATGATTCCTTGATTATTCATGTTCATTAATTTTCTTTTATGATTATGTGCATTTGAGTATGAGTTGCATAAAGTCTTCATGATATGATGTGTTGATCATGCTTTATCTTGGAGTTGATGTTTCCTTCTCCGACATGTGCATTTATGTGATTATATGTTAAGTTGGGTTGTTAGTCCGTGTCTTATACCCTTCTCATGATATCTTAATTCTCATTCAAGGACGAATGTTCCCAAGGGGGAGATATTGTAATACCCCTAGCTTCCAAAGAATGAAAATGCAGAATTTAACTGAAGGCAGTGACCTACGGAGGCCACCTACGGGCCGTAGAAGGAGTGACGGGCCGTAGGTAGGGAACCGTCGATGGCACTGTGCACTTCAGGATTTCCAGGTTTCTTAACTTTGACCTACGGAGCAGCAGGATGGGTCATAGGTTGAATGACGGTCCGTAGATATGTCTCGTAGGTGTCCCCCAGACTTAGTCAAATTCTTGAACCTGAAGTAGTGATCTACGGCTTCCATGTACGGTCCGTCAAAGGACCAATGAGCCGTACATTGGAGTCGTCGTTGCAGGGTCCCCAATACACATTCTCTGAATCTTTTGACGGAGGAACAGGACAGTCCGTCAATTGATGTACGGACCGTAGGTCCTGACAGTAGATGGGCCCCAACAGTTATTAATTAAGGGCCTTTTGGTATTTTCCCTAATTGATCTCCTATTAATCTAAGTCGATTATACCCTTAATCTAAGACCCATAAATAATTTCTAAGCCTAATTCCTTTCATTCTAATTCATTCCCACTTATCTCCTCTCAAATATTTCTCTCTCTAAAAGAAACTCTCTCAACTCTCAAGAAGAAGAAGAAGGCTTGAATCCTCCATTGAAGACCTTCAATCTTCTCCAATTTCTTTTGGATTTTTTTGAGGTATGATAGTGTTCACCATTAGGAGTCCTTTCCTTCAATGGGTCCTCCCTTTTCTTCAAGATTTTCAAGGTTTACTCTACCTCAATTGATTAGGGTTTTTGATCAATTATTGTGGGTTCTTCAATTATGATTTCAATTGTTAATTTTATGATTCCTAGTGCACGATCTAGCGTGATAAAGTAACTTAGTGCACGAATAAGCATGAATTACATGATTTGAAGTAAAGATTGCATGAACCCCCATGATCCCAAGCTAATTCTCCCCAATTTGATAATCTATGCTTTGATTGTCGGGTTCAGCTATGAATTGATGAAGTTTTTGACATCCTTATGAAACTAAGCATGAATTATGAATGAATTGAGGATAATCCTATGAATTTAGCATGATCAAGTCAAAAGCATGATTTTCCTCTATTATGTGACTTCCTTCAAGTATGGGTAAATTGTCTTAACTATGGCTTTCTAAGCATGAGCTTGCATTAATTTGCATGATATGAGTTGAACTTGCATGATCCCATATGAACTCTATGATCTATGAACTATGAGCATGATGAACTAAGTAAAGATAATGCTAATGAACTTATGCATGTCTCATATGAAGTTGATAATGAGTTAAGGGTGCTTTGAGAGTAAGTATCAAAGTTATGATACGATGATGTTATGGTTGAGTAGTGAAAGGTTTTCTCACGTAATTCTCCCAACATGACTAATAGAAGAACAAGAGGCGATTACCCATGTCCTTAAGGAGCTATTCTAATGAATGAAGGGACAAGAGGCGATTACCCATGTTCCCTAATGTAGACAAAGCGGCGATTACCCAAGTCTACCAATAATGAGCTTATGACTAATGTAGACAAGAGTCGACTACCCATGTCTACCTAAGATAAAATAAACTATGATTAATCCGTGGGAAGTATGCTTAGTACCAAGTGGACAAGTGGCGATTACCCATGTCCCATAACCTATGTGCCACCATAGGGTGATGGTCTATGATAGACACTAGCTTGTGGATCCACATAAGCTGAGAAGTTCATGGTCTTACCTTGGCAAGTAGGACACCCCTTTTCGGTGTGGGGTAGACACCGGATTCCATGTTGATAGATCATATGGTCTTATATGTCGGTTAAGGCTATTCCCCACAAGTTAATGAACACAAGTGTTCCTATGATGTTTAAAAGTAAAGTAAATAAAGATGATTTAGTTTGCTTTCGCCATGCTATATGCTTTATGTTTCATGCTTCTTATGCTCTATCACGTTTTAGCTTGGCCATTGCATGTCATGATTATGTCTCACTCTAGCATAATTTATGTGTTTATGTGCATTTCTATCATACTTGGTACTTGATTGTACTAACGCATACTCTTGCCTACATTAACTTCTTTGATGTAGGACGTGGCGATTCACTATCCACTCATGGCTAGAGGTTTAGTATAGGATTTGATAGAAGACTTGGTGAGTCCTCATCCATCCGAGGACATAGCCTAGTTGTTCTTATTTTCATGTATTTCCTTTCTTTTTGGATGTTGTATTGGGTTACATCCTAAACTTTATTTTCTTGTTTAGATTGCCTTTGAGACATGAGATGTAGACTTCCATTGTTTCGTTTAAAAGCTTTGATATGAAAATCTCTTTTGAACTATTATTCTCTATTATCTTTTATGTATGTATGCTAAGTGGCTTGTATGAGGCCTCTCGGGATCTTGTACGCCATGTCACATTTAGGGGGTACCTTGGGTTGTTACAAAGCTTATATCCATGAATTTATGATGATATGCATGCTTTTATGAAATTGATGTAAATGAATTTGAGGATGCTTTATGAATATATTTTTATTAAAATTTTGCATATTTTAGGAAAGTAATGTTTATGACTCAAGTAAGCTTATAGATGAAGGGATATATGTTCTATGAAGCTTGACCACATGACATGAATGACATCTAGATTTTCCCTTAATGCTTTTGGACTATTTTCCGAAATTAGGTCTTGATTAGTTTGGTACCCAATTATGCCATCAATGATCATAGATCACACTTTTAAAACTATTTACATTAGTAGTATGGCACTTCTAGTATGAAGTTAATACTATGGGCCTTATAAGGCTATTATGAAATGATCATGGATGGTGAAAGGTTTTCTCACGCATGGTCTAAGGAGCTATTCTAAATGATTTAAGCTTGGACTAGACCATGGAAGATGAAACGTCTATTCTAATGAACCCTAGCTTGGATTGGCTACTTAATTGTGCCTTCCCATGGATAATATGATGAATAGATTAATGACTAATTTTGTGGGATTTATGCTTAGCACCGAGTGGACACGCGGCGAATGCCCATGTCCCATAATTATGTGCCACGATAGGATGATTGTCTTAGATAGATATTAGCTAGTGGATCCACCTTAGTTTTAGCTCATATCCTTACCTTGGCAAGTGAGGACACCTTTTTCGGTGTGTGGGGCAGACATCGAATTCCATGTTATAGGTCACATGGTCTATGTCGGTTAATGGCAACTTCCCACAATAATGAACTAAGTTAATTTCAAAGGATCTCACAAGTGTTTTAAATATGTTAAGCTTGCATTGCATTGACCATGATTATGATTTATTTTTTCTAATCCCTTTTTATCTTATGATGTAGTTTCATCATTGCATGTCATATAAAGTCCTTTATAGCATGATTTCATAACTCTTATGCATCGCTATCATACTTGGTACATTCCATGTACTAACGCATACTTGTGCCTACATTTTCTCATAATGTAGGGTCAGACGCTCCTATTTCCATTCTCATGGCTAGTTGGTTCTGTTGGGCTGTTGAAGATTGGTGAGTCCTCATGATCCGAGGCCAAGAGTCTTTTATTGCTTTATGTTATTTTTAGTTTCAGATTTTGTATGTGATGTATGATAGGTTATGTCCCAATAACTTTCCTATTCATGTAATAGATGGCTTTGAGACTTATGTTTAGACTTCCGCTTTAGCCAAACTCTTTTATATGAGATGCTACTCTTAAACTCTTTTCTATCTATTATCTTGTGTGATGTATGCTAAGTGGCTTGTGTGGAGCCTCTCGAGGTCCTATACGCCATGTCACATCTAGGGTGTACTTTGGGTCGTGACAATTTCCTTCTAGACAGTTGATTTAGTTTTCAAACTTGTTTTGTACTCGTAGATGCTCTTCTACTGGTATCACCAGGTCATCAGTAGTTTCATTTTAACTCGTTTATTCCGCAGTACTTATACGGGTTACCTGCTTAATTCAATATTATTTCCACATTATTTAAATTTTTGGTTGGTAATAAAGGAACAAGATTTCCCTATTGGGTAATAGGTGCCCTCACGGCCTAACTAGATTTTGGGTCGTGACAATAGTTGAACAAATTGTACACACTATTTAAGAAAGTAATTCAAATATAATAGTGATGCGAAGGATTAAGTGAAAATTAAAAAAGGTATTTTAGAATACCTTAAGTTTCTTTGTACGACTTGATTATTATTGATACGAGTCTCGAACCCTTGACCTAATGGATGACATTAATGTATTCACTCTACCATTAAGCTCAAGGAAGACTCGTGATAAATCTCTTAACATTTATTATTAAAAAGGCCTTACAGAAAAAGCATGGAGAAAAATATTAACACGTACATAACATTTACTACGTTTGCAACAAATATAAAGAAATAAAAAGATCGTAAGTACAATTATGTGCATTTAAGTTTGTGAGCAAACATTTTTTATATATATTAAGCACATAACAATATAATTTTCTAAAATAATTTACATAATTATAGTTATGTTTTAGTAATGATACTAGATATTGTCCAAAAAATGTATATTTAATATGGGCTAGCAATTTTCATAAATTTACATACTTTCACATGAATATTAGTTGACATTGATCAATATTTCTTACATGCTTTTATTTTATACATTTATCAAAAAATCTTTCATTATCACCTTGGGTGAATTGAATATCACGATCCAAATGGTCATGAGTGCACCCACACTGGCCCGCCGGTGGGAGAACCATCAAAACCCAAACACAACCTATTTTAACAACATTTAGAATCAAAAACAATATTTAAAGTCAACTAAATTTGATAAATAAATCAAAATTCAATACTGATCATCTAAAAAATTCCCCAAGAACTGAAAGTCATCATACATAACTTCTTACTAAAAAAAATCGAATAGAATATCTAAAACCAAATTAAAATAAATGTCTCAACGTTTGGCAAATGGAAAAGGACTACAAGATGATCCTTGGTAGCCTAAAAATAGAGAGTTCACCCTTGGATCAAAATCAGCTGACAACGCTAGCATTGAGATCTCAGAGGAACCTATGTAACATGTACAATATTCAACAAAAGAGGAGTACAGGGTAGTATCGTACAAGCCACAATGTACTGCTAGGCATCATAGGCCAACTCAAATTAGAAACAAGTAAAATGTAATTCAAATAGCAAGTAGAGCAGACTTTAGCGCATAACCAATCACAATCAACAAGTATAGTATCATGACCTAAAGTACACCCTACAAGTGACATGGCGCATAGGACCCTGAGAGGCCCCACACAAGACACTTATCATGCATCGTACAAGATAATAGAAACAAGGAGTTTTAAAACAACATTTCATATGAAAGAGTTTGACAAAACAGCGGAAGTCTAAGCATAAGTCTCAAAGCCATCTAATACATCATAGGAAAACTGATTGGGACGCAACCCATACATCACTTACAGAATCTGAAATGAAAAGACATAAAGCTATAAAGTCTTTCGGTCCTCGGAACATTAGTACTCACCAATCACTTGAAGCACCAAAATAGATGTCTAGCCACGAGTATAAGATGTAGAAACGTCAAACCCTACATTCATGAGATAATGTAGGAAAAAGTATGCATTAGTACATGGAATGTACTAAGTATGAGGCAATATGCATAAACATGAATATGATAGTAAAAATGACTTAAATCGAATAGGCATGATCATAATGAGATATTTAAAACCTTTATAGAGAAGAAGTGGCATGAAGTTCATAAGACATAGTCAAAAACATTATTATAAAGGAAATAAGAAACGCTTTAAACAAAAACATAATCATTTTGTGGGATATTAACTTTAACTGACAAAAAGACCATGAGAGCTATATCAAGAAATTCGGTATCCCTCATACCAAAAGAAGGGGAAACTACTTGCCAAGGTAGAATTCGTACGTATCATCATTTGCTAAAGTGGATCCCCTAGCTAGGTCATTTAAGACAATCCTATGGGGACATGTAGTTTGGGACTAGAGGTTGCTTCTAGAGACTACCTATTTGAGCCTCCACATCAAAGCCCTCTCGGTGCTAAGTCTAAATTTCAATGGAATAGATAAAAGACAATTATCAATTTAACATAGGGAAAGGCAATAATCAATACTTATCCATTCTTTTGAAATCAAAACATAGAATAGCTCCTTAAATATAATTCAACATAGATGAGAAAACCTTTCACCCGTGTGAATTCATTTCTGAGAAACACCTTTCACAATCATGATCATCATAGTAAGTGAGAAATCTTTTTACTATAGCGTCAATACTTTCCTTTCAAAGCATCATTTATTCATTTACAATAGTTTCATGAAAACATGCATATCTTCATAAATTCGTAATTCATAATTCATGGGTTCATCATAGGATCATAGTAGAAAATCATAATTTAGGCATGGTTCAATGCAATTTCAACTAAATATCATAGATTAACATCAATTTATGCATTAGAATACATAATTAATCAAAATAAATCATACTTGGAAGAAACCCACATTCATGCATTGGAACCCTAACTTAATCAATTGAAAATTGATTAGGGAGAGTGAAATCCTTTGGGGACCCCACGGAGGAAAGGATTCCATGGGTGAATACATACATACCTTGATTCTAGATGCCCAAAAAGAATGGAGGATTAGAGACTTGAATGAAATCCTAGCTTTTCTTCTTCTTTCATAGAGAGAGAAATTTTGGGGAAGGAACTTAGAGGGATTTGGAGAAATTGAAGAATGATCTAGAATAGTTAGATTTTAGGCTTAAAAGACATATATAGGGTTTAGGATTAGGATCACCATGACATAGTTTAGGCATTAATCAATTAGAAAAAAGACCAAAAAGCCCTTAAAATTTTAACTATCGGCCCGACCTACGGTCCGTAGGTCTTTCTACGGACCGTCCTGGTCAACCATAGAAAGATTCAAAAACTATTATTTGGACCTTTAATCGATGAAACCCTATGAACGGTTGGTAGGTATTTCTACGGACCGTACATGGTAGCTGTAGATAACAACCATTTCCTTATAAATTTCACTAAGTTTGGGAGTGACCTATGAGACCTACCTACAACTCGTACAAAGACTGATGGATTGTCCTGGTGAACCGTAAAAAGGGTTCTGAGACTTGATTTTGGAAATTTAAATTCCCCCCCACCTTAGGATGCCACCTACAACCCGTAGATGCTTCTACCAACCGTAGGTGGGAGCCGTAGGTCATGCCTGCAACCTAATTTTTTTGCATTTTCCCTCTTTTCCAAGATCAGGGTGTTACAATATCTCCCCCTTGGGAACATTCGTCCTCGAATGGAACTCAAGGCAATATAAGGAGGGTAGGAACAAGATCTAACATCCTAATAAGAACACAACTTCATCAACAACAACTAACCAAGAAGAAACACCAACTCCTAGCTTAAACATATACAAAACGTCATTTCATAAGGTATCCATGCAAGTCATACTCATATGCACATAATCATAAAGAAAACAATCATAGCTAAATCAAAAATCTCAAAAGCAAATTTTCAAGAGCATGCATGCATGAGGAAACATGAAAACGACTAAGACATGGGGATGAACCATGAGGAACTAAATACCTCTAGCTAGATTAGGATCGGAGGGAAAGAGATGGGGTACGGGACATTATATCAGCCTCGGCCTCCCAAGTATCACCCTTAGCTCTTTGATTCCTCTATAAAACATTTACGGATGCAACTTCCTTATTCCTTAACATGTTAACTTGCCGGTCCAAAATCTCAGTTGGAATCTCATCATAAGAAAGACTCTCTTTTACACCAAGACTCTCCAATGGTACTATATATAGATGTCAGATCACCAACACATTTCTTCAACAAAGAGACATAGAAAACCGGTTGAATAGATGCCAAATCATTAGGCAAATCAAGTTTATAAACAACCTTACCAATAAGTCTCAAATTCTCATGTGGGCCCATATAACAGGTATTAAGCTTCCCTTTCTTTCCAAACCTCATTACACCCTTCATGGGTGAAATTTTCAAGTAGACCCAATCATTAGTATCAAATTCTAGATCTTTTCTTCTAACATCGACATAGGACTTTTGTCGACTTTGAGCCGTTTTCAAACTTTCCCTAATTAGCCAAACTTTCTTCATAGCCTCATGTAACAATTCGGGACCTATCAAGGCAACTTCACCAACTTCAAACCAACCTGGTCTGAATAAAGGTGCACCAACACTACCTGGCTGGCCCATCTAACTGATAAGCGGTGATGTCGACTCCTCTCGACTCCACTAAGCTCAAGGTGTAAAGTCGGTCCATGCAAGTAGTTAAAACTCATAGGCATCCTCACCCAATACTCCAGAAAACCTCGAAGGTGAAAGCTTAAGAAACACTTACAGCATTATCTTCTCCTCTAGTGGCATAGCTCTGACCGCAATGACAGGCTGGGCACCCCCAGGTGGTACCTGGGCCCGAGATGCCTCTGCTACAAGGTACCCTGCTGGCCTGGTGCTAGTGCTGGTGCTCTAGCTGCAGCTAGAGCCTACAGCACACCCCCAAGCATGTTCAATACTTGTGCAATGGCTGCCTGAAGCTCCGAGGCCAAAGCTAGTTTTGGTGGCGGCTGGGCTAGCCCCTGCCCTACCGGCTAATATGGAAACCAAGTTGTTGGAGGGTCTGCTACTGGCTCTGAATCCCTATCTCTATATAGGATTGGTGCTGCACCCCTGGCTAGTAAGGGAGGTCGACCCAAACCCCAAGCTACCACGTAGCGCATATGAGCCTTCTTGTGAAAAGAGTGAAATAAGTGAGATTTCAAGAAATCAATAACACACACGCTACACGAAAGTGATACAAAAGAGGGAACTTCCTAAAGACACCTGTAGCCTCCCATAGATAGGATACAGACGTCTCCGCACCAGTCTATAGGACTCTACTAGGTATTAGCTCTATACAAGTGAGGCTAGTGAAGCTGGCTCTGATACGAACTTATCACGACCCAATTTCGCGAGTCATGATGGCACCTACTATAACCCACCAGTAGGTAAGTCAACTCGTAATCCAGAATGACAAGTAATGAGTATATGGGTAGAACTAACAGAAATAATAGTATAATGACAGAAAAATAACAAATGTGAATGCAAACTAAAAACTATATACAAAGGATCCTTCCCAGATCCTAGAATTCACATGTACAGAGTTGTCTAAAACGAGAGTACAAGTCCAAAAAGTTGACCAAAAAAAGCTATCACAAAAGCAAAAGAATAGCTACACAACATAAAAAAAGAGACTAGCAAGTCTAGGATGCCAAGTGCGCACTCTCATCTTCGATCCTAAAAAGCTGAAGATGGTACCAATAATCACCACCGATAGATGGTACTAGGACCTGCATCATGAAACAGATGCAAAGTGTAGCATGAGTAATAAAACAAAGGTACTAAGTAGGCATCATGGGCCGACTGAGGAAGAAAGGCAAAGACAATATGAAAAAGATATAATCTAGACACAAACAGAGGTCAAAGCGGAAATGAAAGAAAGCATATGAGCATACCAAAAGGAAATCTAAGTATAGCTAAACTAAACCTAGTCGGACCCCATATGCCCGGAAGGTACACTCATGTGCAAGTTTAAATAAAACTCGAACGGACTCCATAAGCCCGACATGTACACATAATAGCTATGTCTATTGTGAGAAGAGTAACATAAATCTGAAGCCGAGAAACATAAATCGGGCTCCCAACCAAAGTAACCATAATATCCAGTAATCCAGCCAATTCCCAACCCAACTAGCAAGAGTGACAATCAATTTAGGACTCCCATCCAGCTAGTCCACTCCCTGCCGAGCTAGCAAGAGTGACCCAAGGGTGTGTCAACTCCAAATAGGATCTCAATATATCACTGCCGCCCATCAAGACAGTCCACTCCTAGAGAGGAAAGCCATCCAGCTAGAAAGAGTGACCCAAGGGCGTGTCGACTCCAAAGAGGATCTTAAGTATCACATCAATCAATACCAAGCCACTGCGGATTGAAGTCCACTCATAATGAATCACAAGAAGGCTCCAAGCCTAAAACACCCTAATCACATGTAACCTCAAAAGCACAAAACCTTCGATAACGCATCAGAGCAGCAGAAGTAGGGATATAGGACAGAAGATCCAAAAGCTGCAAAAATGCCTAAACTAAGGCTTATACTATCATAGTCAAGTCTGATATTCTAATCTATAGGGATCTAATCCGTTCGAAATGACGTCAGAGGAGAAACAAGGCTAATAAGCTACAAGGATCGCAAGCCTAAGGCAACGCTAGCTTGATCCTATACTATAAGGCCGAACATGCTCAAATATAACAATTAACAACAACAAATACATTCACAACAACATGGAACACATACAATCCCCAACTAGCATGGTACTACACCCGAAATAATACCGATCAAACCTAAAATATGGTATCTAAGAAATGAAATAATAATAGCTATGCACCCACCCCCAATTCATTCTAATCAACACGTATTAATGCATTTAAGCTCAATCTATTGGAAAGGAAGTCGTAGCTTACCTATAGCCTGACCACGCGCTCCAAATCACAAGGCTAGAACTTTTCCTTTCTGAACGGCCGTCGATTGCTGCCATGCAATTAAAAATAGGATCACAACATCAATACGATCATTAAGACACAAAAAACACATAATACAAAAATTGACCAATTTTAGAGTCAAACGGGAACAGTGGGACCTGCGTTTGAATTATTAGAATTGACTATAGCAAAAGGCCCTAAAGAATACCCTAAACTTGTGTTCCATAATTCGGGGCTCGAAACAACGAACAATAGCAAACATGTAATAAATAACCAATTAAGAACAACAAAGAATATCACAGCTGCTTAGTACGATAATACACCTCAGACGAGGAATTCCTACCAATCTCCGATCACTCCACAATGTAGCCATAATCCCCACGAACACACCACACTTTAAATCAGTAAAGTAAAAATTCAAACGAAGAAGAAATTGCCTAAACAGGGCTGTAATATGAGCTAAAGTCATGACCAAGTCTTTATTTAAAGACTGGTCGATGACCGCTTAAATGGTCACTACGTTGCTTAAGCGATAGGCCTCGAATAAGTGGACCTTGCTTCTGTGAGCTCCTGGCCACAAAAGTAGGCCTCACTTAAGTGAACCCTGGCCACAAAAGAAAGGGCCGCTGAAGCGGCTATTGCCTAACCAGGCTGGCCTCACTTAATCGGAGTCCTTGTCTTAAAATGATATTCGCTTAAGTAAACTCAGGGATGCTAAAGCAGCTGCACCAGTACTCAGGCACCAGAAATTTCAGCAATGTCCTCTAGGTTCCACCCAGGGGCACAAGATTGGTTCAGAACCCTATGCACACAAAAAAGATACACAATCCTATCAAATTAGATATTACGAACTCAATGGAGCATTCAAAACTTCCATACAAGATTGTTTTGAATGAAATTGGGTTCTTCAACAAACTCCTTTTAAAGCCAAAATCCACAGAGGGGCTCAAAATTAGTCCAAAAGCCTCGAGATCTGAACAAAGGGTCGTTTTAGACTAAATTCAACATTTTGGAGCTAACCCCGCTGACAATATTCTCATCTGAGCTCGTTTACCTAGAATATTTACTAAAGACAAACTTTTGGTGTTAACTTGAAAGCTAAAATGCCTAATCACAAAGACTTGCACTCAAAGCCCCGGGAGTCGTGTCGACAATGCTGCTAGCCTAAAATTACTCTTTCGGAGCTGATTGAATCATAAGAATTAGATTATGAGGTAATCTTCTTGAACTTTTGATAAGAAAGGACCGTTCAATGTTCAAAAGTTCCAAAACTCACAGATTCACATAAAAACCAAATGAATGACCATGTGACCGAAATGTTACTCTCCGCAAGTCATAAATTACTTGGGTTGCTATAGAAATGCTATAACCGATGAATAGAAGGCAAAAACACATAAATGATTTGATGGGTTGATGAGTGGTAGATTTACACTAATTTGAGGCCTTTTTAGTTCAACAATTAGTGTCCTCATGCCTAATTATGTACTATTCTTAAGATATTTTGATGATTTGCAGCTATAAAGGCTAAAGGACAAGGCAAGAATGAATACTTGAAAGAAAGGCCAAAAACAGTGAATGAAGTGTAAACTCCACACTGGCAGTCGCCCAACCAAAAGGGCAGATCGCCCAAATGGACTAACCTTGCCTAAAGTGACAATGCTCACAATTGAAGATTTTCAAAGTAGGTCAGTGAACTGAGAAGTAAAATGGTGACTCGCCGAAAATGAAAGGTGAACAAGATGACCATCACCGAAGGTAATAAGACTTTGATAAAATATGAAGGCTTAAAAGATGAACAAAAGTAGTAATCGACAATTTGCTGAATGTGAAAGGTAGACTTAGATGAGTTCTCCGACTGAGGTTGAAACACCTGAAGCCTGAAGCAAAAGAAAGGCGAGCTAAGGAACAGACGGTGATCCACACATAGTCAAGAAAACAAACAATGTATATCTTTGTTTAAGAATAGGCCCTCGGCTGGCAAGGCTATTGTCAACAGCTCTACAGAAAACAGCCACTCCCAATAGTTTATATAAAGCAATAACCAGCTAGCACACAAGCCTATTTTTGCTGCCATGGCCACCATGGTATTTAGGAAAGCATAAATGCTATGTGGGTCATCAAAGCCACCATGACCTCTAAACAGAAGCTGAAAACATGTACATATCTAAACAATATGTCAACCAACTATCAAACATCAGCCAACCATGAAGCAAGGCCAACATGGCTAATAACGTGGTTATACAACCCAACACACTAGTCTGCAAGCCTCTATTTATATAACACTTGGACGTAACAGGGCCCGGCCTATCTCAAATCTATAAACAACAAAACAAGAAAATCTCTTGGACTCTGGTAACCCTTGAAAGAAAGGAGTCAATCAATCACCACGATAGGTGGATGTGCTACTCATCAGGTATGTCTGGTCTTCGCTCAAAACCTGCAGGCATGAATGCAGCACCCCAGGCAAGGGGCATCAGTACGAAATGATGTATCAAGCATGTAAGGTAAATTAAAACCTGAAATGAAAGTATAAGTACTGAAAAAAGGTAGGGGTGGAACGCAAGTACAATACCTTATCTCTCTATAATAAGACTATATAAGCACATAACAAGAAATAACCTGACCTGGCCCCCATAAGCCCGACAGGTACAAACATCACACAATCACTATATGTCGTAACAAGAACAAACAATCGCTAAATACCTATATTATCCCCCTTACCTGGATCTTAATGATAATCTGATCTGAACTTCCAAAATTACATATGCCATGAATCAAAGCAAATTTGAGGCTCTATGGTACAATACATATATGTTTCCCCATAGGTACAGCCTGCCCGTCTCGTAGGTATAGTCTACCCATACTATAGGCACGTTCTACCCTGCCCATAGGAATAGTCTACCCGGCCCTTAAGCATGGTGTACTCGGCCCGTAGGCATAGTCTACACGACTCGTAGGCACGATATAACAATCAATTTGTATGCTCGAGAACCCTGCAGTGTTAGTGTCTGCTGAGGCCAAAACAAGCTTATAGGCGGCAGTAAGACAATGAAACATCACAATAATAAAAAGTAATTATAATCGATCATACCATGCTTTTATACACCACTAAGAAAGGAGTAGAGATTTACTGATAGACATTAATCATATAGTGGTAGGCAACTCAATATGATAAGGCTACAAGTCATATAACAACTATATGTAGACTGTAACAAGCTTAGGCCATCAGGATCAGGCCAGAAGTAAAATAATAGCCTTAGAATACCTTTCAACCAAAGCCCAAAAGGTGTCTCTATGAAGCTTGGTCAATGAAAAGTAATGCAACAACACGAAAATCAACAAGGTTGCAAGAACGAACCATAACTAATTGATAAGGCGCTAATGCCACACTCGTGACCAGTCAAGTTCAAAGCATAAAATGAGGCCAATAACAATAATAAACATCAACAAATATCAAAGAAGTATATTCCAACAACATCTCGAAAGAGCAACAAGCTCCGGATGCAACATAACTAGGTGTACGTCACGTCGTTCAATCCAATAACCATCGTACGCGACTCTAATAAGGATCACACCAACCCCCATTCCCTCCATCACCTTAACACCATTAATACACAACAATAGCATCCAAACTAAATAAGACAAAAGGGCAGCCCACAACCACAATATCAAAGACACCACCACATGGCTCAAAAATCTATAAAAATGATGCTAGGACATGGAATTACGAAGGAGGGTTATAAAAATAAGATTAACTCAACCAATACGTTGAAATAATAAGATTAAGATTATGTCTCCTTGCAACAACAACAAATGGAGTCTAAATCGACAAGAAAATTATACCACAACGATGAGCCCGTGATGTAGAGCAACTTCTGTTAAACTTCTTAGTTGAGAATCTAAGCACCCAAGGAGTATTTGGAACCTTTACTTGTAAGTTTTCTGGGTTTTCATCAGTTCTTACTGGAAAAAATACGAAGAAGGTAGTCTTTTATAATGACCACCGACTTAGAGCAAGGGTGGACCCGCTTCAAGGTGCCTGGTTGTGCAGTCTCATAAAAATGTGAATATCTCTCTATTTTGAAGTCGTATGGATGAACAGTTTATTGCATTGGAAACTTGACTGAAAGACCTTCGATTTGGTAGATCGTGGGTATTCTAACTTCTTATATATTAGGAGAAAATTTCAGAGACATTGGACCCTAAATTTCAGAGAATTCCTTCACGACATTTACAATAACGTTTGCCGACTTTTATTTCGTACCTTTATTTACTTTAACAATTATTATACGAACTTTATGCTATTAAAATAACACATAAAACATCTTTCATAATATGTTAAGAATTCTTAGTCTTATTTCCAAAAGTATGAGTTAATTTCAACGTTCAAACATGTGGGGTGTCACATCCTTCCACCCTTAGGGATATTCTTCCTCGAATGATGATAAATTTCATGGCATCATAGGAAACAATAAAAGGACTCATATACCACATAACTAACATACCTCGTATACTCAAATGCGGGTATACTCATCTAAAGGAATGGACAGGTGGAAATATTTGCACTTCATGTCTTCCTCACCTTCCCACGTTAGCTCCTAAATATTATGGCGGACTCCACTGGTCGGGTCCACTCTCGTTGCGTATTTTAATTATTAGGAACATGACGTGTGTCTAGAAAAAATTAAATTCCTAGGGCTGCATAAAAATTATTCAATAACAACACTACGAATCATTACAATATAAAAAAATTCAAGCCAAAAATATATAATATGATTAGAATCGCATCATGTCAAATTAATGTAATGAGATTGAGGCTTAGTTAGCAAATAAGACAAAAAAATATTTGACTCAATCTTCAATTTTCCTCTTTTTTCATGGATAAGACGGCAACTATCAAGTCAAGCATTTCAAGTTCAATAACATCATTTGCTTGGAAGAAACATAAGCACATCAAACCAAGTAAAAATACAAAGAAGTGGCCGAAGGACCTGAAGGAATCCATAAAAGCAAAAACAATAAACAGTAATTGTGATCCTTTTAGTTTGTTTGTTTTATTTTACTTTTAGTACATTTTAAAAATAATATGTTTTTGGTAATTCTTTAATTTCAACTTTCTTGGTGTCATTCAAGACCACAAGATTAAACGATATTTTGATGTATTTCACATATTTTTAATGTAAGACCTATGGAGGGTCCTTTAAAGTTTTTTTGTAAAAAAAGTGTCTGAAATCTATATCACCAAAAAAACATAGACTTTTAACACATGCAAAATTGAGAAAATCACATAATTCCTGTTGAGTGCCCCTAAATACTAAAACACTGGTGTGTATAATGGTGAGGTTATATGTATCGTTCCTCCAGCTCATTACGGAGGCTCCAATAAAAAAAAATTTAAAAGTGCCCGAAATTCATATCACCAAAAAATTCATAGACTAACACATACGAAAAACTGAGAAAATCAGCTAATTCCTGTTGAGTGGCCCCTAAATGCTAAAAAAGTGGTGTGGATCATGATGAGGCGATACATATTGTTCCCCCACGTCATTACGGAGGGTCTTATAAAGTTTTTAGAAAAACAATACATGAAATTCATATCACCAAGATTCAAAAATCTTTTTTATTTTCTTAAAATATCTGTCGAATAAAAAATAAAACAAACAAATTAAAATAAAATCAGTACAATTTTTTAAGAAAAACTATAAAAAAAAAAGAAGTGTGTGTGTGGAAATGGAGATCTAACATATTAAGAATAATGGAAGACTATGTCTTCTCTTTACCCTAACAAGACGCCATTTACTTCCGGAGGGAATAGGAGGAGGAAGTTAGTTTCCCTCCTTATTTCCTACCTAGCCACCAGGGCGTATCTAGAGTATAAGAGTTGGTTTGACAAAAATTATATTACGGAAAAATTTATAAATTAGTGTTTGACTATCTAATTTTTCTTTTGTTGGTAAATATATTTGACAAATATCGCAAGTTCTCAAGTTTTAGAAAAAATTAAAATTTGGGTTAAATTCTAGTATTTGAGATTTTTTTAAAATTGAAAACTATCCCAAATTTTATATTTTATAAAAATACCCATCATATATAGTTTTGGACTAAATTTGATTCCTAATTTAATTTGTTGTATAAAATTTTTACCATTATATACATATTTATACAGTTTTTATCCAAGCTTACTTTCCAAAGTCACTTTAATTACAAGTTGTAATAGTAGTTTTTCGTATATAAATCAATGGTATTTTCCTTTTGTTTTCTTCCTCTTTTTTCAAATTCATACTAATTATGTTCGTTGTCATGGCTTTTCATGGAATTTTTTCATCATAAAAGGATAATACAAACTTATTATTTTTTTAATAATTTTTAGAACTTATGGGTATAAATTATATATATTTTTTAAAAGTTAAATATTTCTCCCGAAGTCTATGGTTAAACGCATAGTGAAACTTCACCCAAAAATAACTTGCCAAAAATATTTGAAAATTTGTGGCCAAACACTAACCAAGTTCAGTTCATTTGGATTCAATACTTTTATCATGAAGTATATATTCATATAAAATCCATGAAAAATGTAATAAAATATTATGAACTTATAATTTTAAAGTACAATGAATTCAACGCTAAAATCTTAAATATAAAATTCATAAAATAAATTATGAATCTACCTCTACTAGTCACCCATGTTTAATTTCATTCCCACCAGAGATTTCAACTCAAGATCCATAATCAAAGAGCATATTTTACTTCCTTCAGCAAAATGTTTTTAATATTTTTAAAGTTTACAACAAAAATGAACTTTTACGTTAACATGTTACTTAAAGATAAGTAAATTAAATGAATAATTTAAAAATTAGGCAGACACTAAGTATAACATGTTAAATTATACCGGTAATATACAAAAACTATTATGACTCAAGGGAGGATGTAGCCTTAGCAGGGGCGGATCTATTAAGGGTCATGGGGGTGCCACGCCACCCACGAACTTCGACGGAAACTCTATATAAACATAGGTATATATATATATACAATACTTATATAATTATATAACGTGCCACTCAAAGAACTAAAGTGACCTGTGGTGCCCATGGTAAGAGGGCAAACTAAGGATGCTCGTGTCGCGGGATCGATTCCCTAGCATCCATTATTTTAAGAAAATTTCTACACGAGTTTTTGAGGAAAAAAAATCTTACTGGCACGTTTTTTTAAGGAAAAAACAGCTAGAGGCACGTTTTTTTTTTAATTTTGTTTATAATTATTGTTGACTTAAATTAAATTAGTTAAATTATTAGTTAATACTTAATAATAACTTTTTGACTTTTCTTTTAGTTGATTAAACACAAATAAAAGTAGTATTCTCTCATTCTCTTCAACTACAACCCTTCTTCCTCCAAGTTCCAACCTTTCTCCAAAGTTCACTGCCCATCCAAACCCAGGCCACTTGCTGTCACCGCCACTCGCCGTCCACCGCCCGCCGCCCGCTGCCCGCTGCCCGCCTTGGAATTCCGTTCAGTGGCTAAGCCTCACAAGCCTATTATTTTCACTTTTCTCCATCCATCCACAACCTTTTATAGATTGTAAGTTTGTAATTCTATTTTTATAAGATTTTTTAATTTCTCTTTCTTAAGTTCTTTAAAGATTTGATGAGTGATGATTGATTTCATATTAGACAAGAATTTTGATTTTACTTTGATATTTCAAATTTCTAATGAACATTGTAAGAACATTATTAGTTAGAAATTGTGTGATATGAATTACATTAATTTGGATTATGACTTACCCTTTTAAATTTGAATTAATTGTGAGTTAAATTGAATTTTAATTTTTGTAGGAAAGTGTTCTAGTTTTGTGGATTGAGATGGATAAGTTTCTTGTGAAATTTAATCATACTCAAGCAAGTTCTAGTATGAATGTCAATTGTTCTCATCTTATAGATGACCTTAATTTGGATTCACTTGAAGCCGATCCAGGAAAAAGAGTACCAATTGCTCAATATAACCCTTGGATAAAGGATGAAGTAAGGAAACATTATATTCAAAAAGGGCCTTGTCAACCTCGCATTGATTCATATCCTCCAACTGAAATTGGAAGTAGAATGCGCCAATTTTGTAAAAGTTGGTTCGAAGGTCCATATTCTAAATGGTTGGAGTATAGCGTGGAGAAAGATTATGTCTATTGTCTATGTTGTTATTTATTCAAAGATGAATTTTTCATGGAAGTATGAGTGAGTTTTACACAAAAAGTGATTTTAGGAGTTGGAATAAGGCACTTGAAAGATTCCATAAACATGTTGTTGATGTTAATAGTATTCATGACAAATGTTTCAATAAGATGCTAGATTTGTCAAATCATCATCAATCAATTCAAGTTGTTCTTGACAAGCATTCTCAAAAGTTAAAAAATGAGTACCGAATGCGTTTCGAAGCCTCAATTGATGTGTCAAGACTTCTTTTGCATTATGGATTACCTTTTCGAGGTCATGATGAAAGTGAATCTTCAACTAATCAAGGCTTCTTTCTAGGATTTTTGCGATGGCATGGGGACAAACATCCGGATGTGAGAAAAGTGATATTAGAAAATGCCCCACAAAATGATACTTTGACTTGTCCTATGATCCAAAAAGATATTGCCAATGCTTGTGCGAAAGAAACGTTGAAAGCAATAATTAGGGAGTTGAATGGAGATTACTTTGGTATATTAGTTGATGAGTCAAAAGACATTTCTCACAAAGAACAAATGGCTCTTGTTTTGCGTTTTGTTAATAAGAATGGTGAAGTAGTTGAACGATTTATTGGTCTTGTCCATGTTAGTGATACATCGGCATGCTCATTGAAGAAAGCAATTTATTCTTTGCTTTCCGATCACTCATTAAGTCCATCCAAAATACGTGGACAAGGTTATGATGGGGCTAGTAATATGAAGGGAGAGATAAATGGGCTCAAAACTTTGATTATGAAAGATAGTCTATCGGCATATTACATTCATTGTTTTGCTCATCAATTGCAACTAACACTTGTGGCTATTGCTAAAAAACATTTGGATGTTGAAGACTTTTTTGATCATGTTAGTAATGTGTTGAATGTTGTTGGAGGATCTTTCAAGCGTACAGACTTACTCCGTCATCATCAAGCCAAAAAGTTAGAGCAATTATTTGAATCCGGTGAAGTTCATAAAGGCCAAGGATTACATCAAGAACGTGGGCTTCAAAGACCAAGTGATACTCGTTGGGGATCACATTTCAAAACTTTAGATAACTTTATTGTTATTTTCTCATCTATTGTTCATGTTCTTGAAGTGATTGAACTTGAAGGGTCCACAGCAAGTGATAGAAATCAAGCGGAGTATCTTTTGACAAAGATTAAAACATTTAAATTTGTTTTTGTGCTTCACTTGATGTAGAAAATGTTGGCAATGTCAAATGAGTTGAGCAAGATTTTACAAAAAAAAGATCAAGATATTGTTAATGCCGTGGAGTTTCTTAATATTACAAAAAAAAGATTGCAAGATATGAGGGAAAATGGATGGGAATCTTTGTTGGATGATTTTCCCTCATTTTGTGATTTGCATGATATTTTGATTCCCAAGTTGGATGAGTTTTATTTTCCCGTAAAGTCAAAACGTAAGTCTTCGGGTGTTAGTTATGCGCACCACTTGCGTGCTGAAGTCTTTTTTGTTATCATTGATGTGCAACTTCAAGAGCTTAATGACCGTTTTCATGTAGAGAGTAGTGATTTGCTTCTTGGGATGGGTAGCTTGAATCTGGTTAATTCTTTCTCTAATTTTGACAAAGGTAAAATCATGACTTTAGCAAAGTGTTATCCAAGTGAGTTTGATGATGGAAAAATTCGAGATTTGAGCTATCAAGTGGATACTTTCATTATTCATATGCGAAGTGGTAATCCCAAGTTCTCCAACTTGCAAGGAATTTGTGATTTGTGAAGGCATTGGTTGAAGCAAATCTTGCGGAGACTTATTCACTTGTTTATTTACTTGTAAAGTTGACTTTGATTTTACCTGTTGCTACGGCAACTGTGGAGAGAGCATTCTCATCAATGAAGCACATAAAAAATGAAGTGCGGAATAGCATTGGTGATCAATATTTAAATGATTTTTTAGTGTGTTACATAGAGCGTGATGTATTTACAAATGTTAGTAATGATGTCATTATCGATCGTTTTCAGAATATGAAAACTCGTCGAGGACAATTGTAAATGAATGATAAATATTTATGATATTAGTAATATTATTGAAAGTTTTAAATTTGTTAACTTCATGCTTTTAGCCGAATCTGGAGTGTGAATTTGTAATATATGTAATACATAAATTTTCATTTTATTATTCATATTTTATTGACCGATTTATCACATATATCGAAAAGACGAATAATTTGATCAAATTTAAAGTTAATTTAATCGATGAGTCTACTTGGTACCCAAGGACTCTAAATCCTAGATCTGCCTCTGAGCCTTAGTGCTAAAGATTTAACGGAACCCATTATTTAATTTGTCACACAATACACAAATACACACACAGAGAGATATATATATATTTGAATCCACTTCTGCTATCAAAATATGAAATTTCATTAGTTTAAAAAAATGGGGATAGGGGATAGGGGATAGGGGATGCAGAAATGAAGGAGGGAATTATAAAGTGGGAAATTGAATACTCAATAATTAAATAACGAATCATATAGTCAACTAGCTAAAAGATTTTCGAGAAAGAAGGTAGGACTTTGAAAGTTCACCAGTGGATTAAACAAGCTATTGCTACCATTTAAGGGCTGGTCTAGCCAGCACCAAGCCAAATTGTTTAGGCTGCTTTTTACAAATTGTTAGACTATTTATGTATTTGATGATATCTACTTGTTTCGGTGTACTAGTAGTAGTACTATATATGCAAATCTTATTTTATTTTTGAATGTAGAGAGGTGATTTTCGATAGATCCTTGGCTCAATGACAAGTATATCAAAGTAGTCTGGGAAGAAATAATAAGAGTGAAGAAGCTAAGATCAAATAATAAAGAAAGCATGACAAAACTTTCTAGAGAAAATGGAACAATAACTACAACATGATGATACTATATTCGAAGTACAAGAAACAATTAATAGAAACATAAATCGAAGAAAAACAAACTAGAAGAGAAATACAGTCTAGAAAGAAATACTAGAAGGGAAGAAGCCACGATAAAATACTAAAGATAGCATGACTAAACATTCTAGAAAAAAAAGGAACAATTACTACAACATAATAATACTATAATCAAAGTACAAGAAATAACAAAAAAGTAACATAAATCGAAGAAAAACAAACCAGAAGAGTAATACGACAACTACTAGTATGGAAGAATAAGTGAAACATGGCACAAGTACTTACTATCCTTCCACCCTAATTTTGTTCTCCATAATCACCTATCTAATGTCATGTCCTTGATATGCTGAACTTGCATCATGTTCTATTTATTCACCTCTTCCCAATACTTCTTCGACTTACCTGTACTTCCTCTAAAATCATCCATAGCTAATCTATCATATCTCCACAGTAGGGCATTCTTGCATCTCCTTGTCACATGTCTAAACAAATTTCAGTCTCGCTACTTGTATCTTATCCTCCAATGAGGTCATTCCCACCTTTATGTTGACTATCTTCATTTCTAATCCTATATTTCCTATTAATCTCACACATCCATCACAACATCCTCATTTTTACAACTTTCATCTCCTAAACTTGAAAGTTCTTGACGTGTCAACACTCTGCCTCACAGAACATAGTTAGTCTAACCATCGGCCACTCTGAGTAATTGTCTTTATGTTTTGGTGGCACCTTATTATCACTCGAGACTTTGAAAGCGAGCATCCATTTCATGCACCCTACAAATATGATGTGTGAAATCATCATTAATCTCTTCATTATCTTGAATAATAGATCAAAGTTACTTGAAACTGCCTCTCTTTTTGATGGATTATGTCTCAAGCCTCATTTTCATGTAATCCTCAATCGTTTCATCATTGAACTTGCACTCCAAGTATATTATCCTCGTCCTTCTAAATCTAAACCCCTAGATTTCAGAGTCTGTCTCCATACTATAGCATAGCATTAATGTCCGCCGCAAGTCTCATCAATCAGAACTATGTCATCTATCAATAAATAAAATACATCATGCAACCTCACCTTAAATTTGTCACATCAATTTATCCATTACCAAAGCAAATAGAAGCGTACTAAGAGTTGATCCTTGATGTAATCCCATCACAATTAGAAAGTGATTTGAGTCTCCTGTCACTGTCCTTACTTGGGTTTTGAACCTATCATACATGTCCTTATTTTCTGTAGTGTACTAAACATTTGTACCTCTAGTTTCCATTCATCTCCATGGAAACTCCTCTGGGACATTCTTGTATACATTTTCTAGGTCGATGAACACCATATGTAAGTCTATATTCCTCTCCTTATACTTCTCCACCAATTTTCTTACAAGATGAATGACTTTTATAGTTGAATTTCCTAATATAAATCCACACTAGTTCTCAAAAATAGGCACATTCCACCTTACCCTTTTCTCCACCACATGCTCCCAAACTATCATAGTGTGGCTTAGAAGTTTGATACCCTCATAGTTATTGCAATTTTTAATGTTATCCTTGTTTTTTGTATTACATAATCATTGTAGTCCATTTTTATTTTTAGGGCATTTTGGCCATCTTAAATTGACATTAAACAACCCAGTCAACCATTTCAAACCTACTTTGTATGCGCTCTTCCAAAGTGGATCAAACCTACTCTGTATGCGCTCTTACAAAATTCCATTGGAATCTTGTCTATCCTGGTTGTTGTTATATGAATAACACCCTTAACCTCATCCATATTTATACAGCTATAATACCTAAAATTGCAAAACCTATCGAAGTGCTCCAAATCTCCAGCATTATATTTTTTCCACCTTTTTGTTCAAGAGATTATGAAAGTATGATTGTCATCTCCATTTAATGAGTGTCTCCTTCACCAATATTATGTTGTTCTTATTCTTGATGCACTTCACTTGATCTAGGTCTTGTACCCTCCTTTCTCAGTCATTGGCTAGTTTGTACAATTTCTTCTCCTCGCCATTGTCCTTTAATTCACATACAAGCTTTCAAAATCTATCATTTTTCCACCATAACCTCTAACTTTGCCTCCATCTTTATCATCTTATATATGTCCCTATTCATTTACTTTTCCTCTTCATCCTTACTCTCCACCAACTTTGCATACACCACCTTCTTCACATCTACTTCCCCCGAAAATTTTCCATTCTACCATCAATCTCCTGGATACCCACCAAAATTACCCTCAACACCAATCTAGTTGTTTCCTTAATCTCCTACATACCCATCAAAATTACCCTAAAGACCCTCAACACCAATCTAGTTGTTTCCCTAATGCAACTTGCAATTCTGTTTCATATATTGTTTGCATCCTCACTACTTTCCTAAGCTCTCATCGTCGTCGACATCTAATGGGCACTGGACATAGTCAAGTTATCCCATTTGATCCTTGGTCAGTCATACACGACCCTCTTCCTTATCTTCTGCTTGATCTCTAAATTCGCCATCAAGAGCTTATGTTGGATCGTAAGATTCTTACTCGAGATAACATTGTAGTCTTTAGAAAGATCTTTATCATTCTTCCTAAAGAGCAAGTAATCTATTTGAAGCCTAACCACCCTACTGCGAAAGGTTATCAAGTTTTCCTCATTTGGAAAACTTGAATGGGCTACCACTAATTCAAAAGCTTTAATGAAAATAATTGGATTGATGAAAAATATAAAATGTAGATACCCACACTAAAAATCACGTATAAAGATAACCATGTGCAACCATTCATAAAAGTCGAATTCATAACTTGAAAAATAGAGTTACTTCTTACACCATATTTATTTAGACACAAATATATACTCCCTCCATATTAAAATAAGTGAATTGTTAGGCCTCTTTCCATAATTCAAAATAAGTGAATTGTTCAAGGTTTAACAGGGTTGTTGGAAATTTCTTTCATTTTTGTCCCTTGTTTACATTTTCTAAGTGATAATTTCAAGAGAGTTAATTATTTATATTTATGATTTTACTTTGAATTATTTATATTTTCAATAATAGTTTAAGAATAACTAAATGGACAAAAGTGGAAAGAAGTGTTCAATTCTTTTTTTTTCTTAATGAGTGTGTCATTGCCTGAACAATTCACTTATTTTGAAATGAAGGGAAAGGGAGTATAATGTAAGTTATTAAACTGTTAGTAAATTCGAATTAAATTGTCACATCTTATCAAGACATGTGAAGGGTTATTTAGGAAATGTAATGATGGGATTAAAATAAATGTAAATCTCTCATGCTACGTGTGTTGTTCCCTTTCCCTCTTTTCTTTTTCTCCTTATTTCTGCCTTCTTAATCTATTTGCCGTTTCAAAAAACATTTAATTTTAATAAATCCATGATATAACTTTCTGTCAAATGTTTTCTTTTAGGCAAAATTACATCCCCTAAATAATATTATTTATTTTCGACTATATATTTATTTTAGTTTCCACTCTCTACATTCAGAGCAATTGCAAGAATAAAACACGCACAACTCACGCATTGAGAGTGAGAAAAAATAGATCTCTTATGATTAATCTACACATTCAACAGAAAAAAAAAAAAACAGCAAATCAGTGATGAATCATACTTAATTTTGTCATGTTCATCATCCTCAGAGGATGAAAAGAATGAAGAGGAACACATGTTGAATGATAGGGAGAGTGAAACCGAGTCATCACTATATAGGTCTATATCATTTAGAAATTTTTTTGTGTACGCCATTGCTCGTGTCCCTTCCTCCTCTGAGTCAATAAGCTCAATCTCGGACATGTCCCCAAAAGAAGATGTTGCATATTGTCTGATGATGTTATCTAGAGATAAGTGGACAAAAAATGGAATTGAAGTAATTGAAGATGATGAACAAGGAGAAACAGACTACTCTGGAGTGGTTAAAATGACAAAGACTAGGACTAAAGTTAAGTACAAATGTGAAACACGTAATAAAGTTTTTAGATGTTATCAAGCACTGGGGGTCACAAAGCAAGTCACAAGAAGATCAAAGTTTCAACAAATGAAGCATCAAAAATTGTGGAAACAGAAAACAATGAAGTAAAAATACATGAATGTACTATTTGTTACAGAGTATTTTCATTTGGGAAAGCTCTTGGTGGGCACAAGAGATCACATGCTATTGTTTCAAGAAATTCAGTGTTATCAACAACTGATGAGACTGAGTCTTTCACCTTGATGTTTATGCTTTGCTTGATCCTGGTGCTACATCGTCTTTTGTGACGCCATATGTGGCTATGAGGTTTGACGTTTGTCCGAATGTGTTGTTAGAACCTTTTTCATTCTCTAAAACATCTCAATCTTCCTGTTTTACTTGAACCCAGAATTTATTGAAATGAAATCATTGTTTAGAGTTTAAAGAACTCAAGAATTAGAGGTAAAGTTCTGATCTTTTTTTGTTTTCCTTTTTACGACATTAGGCATGGAGCTAAAGTATTCCCTCTATTACATATTAAATGAACTAGTATACATACCCGTGTGATGCGCGGATAATATTAAAGTATTATTTCTAATCGTTTTAAATTGTAATTTATCATTCAAGCAAGTTAAATCATAGTACTTTAAAAATAATCCAACTATTATATCATTCCTCACTGAATTGTGAACCCCCCCCCCCCTCCCCCGTTCTTTTCTATCCCTTCATAATCACATTTATATGAAGAGATCATTAATATTGATTTTCATTAGCTTATCACTTGGCGTAATATATTCAAGAGCTCTTCTTATTAATATAAATAAAATAGAGATATATTTCATTATTTTATGTAATTTTTTTTTTTTGAAAAATAATTTTTATTTTATTATTCACATCTCTTCATTTCAAAATTACTTCATAAATATTATATTCGCACTCTCCGTCTTTGAAATTTTTTCTGCTATATTTTAATAAATTTACGCTAAATTGGCTTTGTAATGACCCTCCAGGTCATTTTCAAGTTAATGCATTCATCCCGTCGTTTAGAGCGTTCCTATAGCGACCACAAGTCATTTATGACTTGCTGGCACTAACTGTTCGTCGCTTGGTCGTTCGTTTGAGTTTTATGCCTGTTTCCCTATTTTGGAGCTTTTGAAAGTTGAGAAGCTGATATCAGTCATAACCTCATGTAAACGACTTCAGAATGGAATTCTGACGGTTCCATTAGCTCCAGAATGGCCAAATTAGTCTAGTAGCATTGTTGGCACGAGTCTTGAGGCTTTCGGTGCGACTTTGGACCCATTTGGCGCTTTAGCTTTTGAAATTTGGCTTTAGGTTGACTTTGGTCAACATTCTTGGAAAACGCACTCGGATGAGAATATCATCAGCGTGGTTAGTTCCGAAATGTCGAGTGTGGTCTAGAACGACCCTTCGTGCGCTTTGCCTAATTTCGAGGCCCTTTGTGGAAATTGGCTAATAATGGCATTTGGGTGTGGAACCCACTTTTTATCAAGATGACCTCGTATGAAAATTTAGACTGCGCGATTGAGTTCGGGAACGTCAAATTTGGTGGGGTAGCATATCTCGTTTGCTCGCACGGGGTTCCGAACGAATTCTGAGCACCCCGTTGGAGAATTGGCCAATGCCAAAACTCAGCTGGTGCAGCAGCTGATGTTGCAGACCCATTTCCCCTTCGCATTCGTGGGCTAGGGAGGCGCAATCGTAGAGCTCTGCCTTCCTCTTCTCTGCGTTCGTAGGAAGATCTCCGCATTCGCGGAGGCCTGGGTTTCTCATCTCCGCGTTCGCGGAAAGGTCTCCGCATTAGCAGAGCTCTGGGGTTCTCTTCTCTGTGTTCGCGGGTTACTTTAGCCATGTTCACGAAGGTCAGAACCGTCTGGTCCTTTTTTTAAGAACCAGACGCGATCAGCTCGAGGAGCAAATTTCATATTGCAATTTCTAGCTCGTTTGAAGTCAGAATTGGGTGATTAAATGACCAGTGTGTTCGAAATTGTTGTGGCTACGTGAGTTGTTGATCAGAGAGTGTCGGCGAAGCTTCGTTGGAGGTAAATTCATTATTGAAACTGTTGCCTTGTCGTATTTCGTAACTCTTGTCGGTGAAATTCTTGCATGGTTGCTTCTCGCTGTTCTGAGCCCCCAATTGTGTTATATTTTTTATACACAAGTTCGGGGAGGCAAAATGAACCTTTTCACGGAGTCAATTTTGAGATTCCCAGTGCAGGTCCCATAATTTCATTTTAGACCTGATTTTGGGTCCATCTCTGATTATTGCGGTTTTAGTGTCTAAATGACCGTGTTGAGGTTGTGATTCTATTTTTGATAGCGTGGCAACATTCCGAGGTCGTTCGGAAGGGAAAAGCTCTGATAGAGTGGTTTGGAGCGCACGCGATCGTCCTTCAGGTGGGCTACGGCTTCCTTTCTCATTACATTGAGCTTGAATGTGAAAATTCTTGATGATTAGTGTGAATTGGGGCGGGTACCTAGTTTTATCTACTTTTCTTCTTAGAAACCATGATTTAGGATTGATTACCTCTGTTTCGAGGGTAGTACCTTGCTCGAAGAGGGTTGTATGTGTGTTGTAGCATGCTATGTGATTTACTTACTTGATTGCTTGTTTTTGGAGCATGTTTTGGCCTTAGTCTAGGATAGACTAGTATTACCTTAGACCCATGCACCTGGTGACTATGGTACGTCTCCGACATCGTTTCAGACGGACTAGGTCCTTGTAGACCGGGAAGCAGACTTGAGTCTGATAGTATGAGCCTTAGCTTAGACTTTTGCGCTGCTCGTTAGCCTTTCTGTTTCCTCTCTCTATTTCTACTGCTCTGATCCGTTACTAGAGATGGTGTGCTTCCTCGGGATTGGAGTACTTTTGTCTTAGAGCCTTTTGTGATATCATCGGGAGTGGACGTCGATCCACGATGGCTTCGAGCCTACTTGAGTTCCTCTTCGGAGTTGATATGCCCCCGGGAAATTTTGCTAGCTAGGCAGCTGACGCCCCTGGGAGTGGCTGGCTGGGCGGCCTTGATATCTGAGATCTTCTACAGAGTTGATACGCCCCTGGGCACTCTTTCAAGATGGGCGGCTAATGCCCCTAGGAGTGGCTGGCTAACTGGGCAGCCTGAGTTGGTAGTCCCTCTTGCTAGCTGAGCTGGGAGTTGACTGGTTTTTTGTTTCGAATTTAGATTACTCTTCGGTCTTGTAGGCTTAGCTATTCTATGTACTTGTTGGGCTTATGGGGGTCCGCTCGGGTTTTATTTAAACTTGTGTACGAGTGTACCTTCTGAGCTTATGGGGGTCCAGTTAGGTTTAGTTTAGTTGTACTTAGATTTACTTTCGGTGCGCTCGTGTGCTTCATTTTTATCTGCTTTGATCTTTATTCTAGTTTAGATTCTACCCTTTCTGATTGTGTTTACCTTTCTTGCTCAGTCGGCCTATGATGCCTACTGGGTACATGTTGTTTTGGTACTCATGCTACACTTTGCATCTGTTTTTGTGATGCAGGTCTGAGCACCATTCACCAGCTTTCATATCGAGCCTGTTGCAGTCATTTTCGGAGGCGAGGGTGAGCACACAGCGCTAGGGGGCTACCTGTCTCCTTCTGTATATGTATTGTTTTATCTTTTGCTTTTTGAGACAGTCTCATTTCTGTGGTCTAGTTTTGGGACTTCTACTCATTTTGTAGTAGTCTGTACGTGTGACTTCCAGGTTCTGGGAGGGATCTTTTATTTGTATATAGATGGTTTGGCTTGCTTCTGCTTTTCTTCTGTATTTCGGTTATTTATGGTTTTTTGTAGTTTGAGTTAGTTTGTACCCTCAATCCCATTACTTGTAGGTTTTGGGATACGGGTTGGCTTGCCTACTGGTGGGTTATAGTAGGCGCCATCATGACTCTTGGAATCGGGTCGTGACAGGTTGGTATTAGAGCCCCAGTTTCACCAGTCTCACTTGAAAGATTGTAAAATTCTTACTCTTTAATGAATTTTATCTTCTACATATTTTCAATTATAATATTTGTTCTTTGATATAATTTGCTTCTCAATATTGAATGATTTTTCATAGATTAGTCAGTTATCACTTTCTCTATTATTTGGTATATAAGCATGCAAAGTATAAGATACTCAATTTGATGGCTATTATTCATTCCTTAGCCAATAGCAGCTAGTTTTCATTGCTCTTCCATGTCATTGTCCATAAACACCCCTAAATATTCCTTAATAAATTTATCATGTGAAGTATACCAGCCCCTCATTTTCTCAAATGTGTGTTCCTTGATTATTCTAGAGCTAGTAAATCATAAAAAAAGATCTCATTATGATTTTAAAAACTGTAATGACCCTTAAGGTCATTTGTATGTTTGCACCTATTTTTCGTCGTTTAGAGCACTCCTGTAGCGACCCCAAGTTATTTCTGACTTTCTGGCACTGTAGGTTCGGTCGCCTGGTCGTTCGTTTGACTTTTATGCCTGTGTTCCTGTTTTGGAGCTTTTGAACCTTGAAAAGTTGATTTCGGTCATAACATTAGGTAAACGACCTTAGATGAGAATTCTGACGATTCCATCAGCTTCGGAGAGGCCAAATTAGGCTAGAAGCATGGTTGGTCCGAGTCCCGGGGCTTTCAGTGTGATTTTGGGGCTAGTTAGCTCTTTAGCCTTTAAAATTTAGCTTAAAGTTGACTTTGATCAACTCTCTTGGTAAACGTGCTCGGATGAGAATTCTGTCAGGGTGGTTAGTTCCGAAATGCCGGGTTTTGTCTAGAATGACCCTTCGAGAACTTTCAGGAGCTTTCGATCAAATTCTGAGGCCTCCAGTAGAAGTTGCCTAAAATGGCTCATTAGGTGTGGGACCCACTTTTAATCGAAATGACCTCGTATGGATATTTTGACTGTGCCATTGAGTCTGGAACTTCAAATTTGATGGGGTAGCATATCTCGTTTTCCTGCACGGGGTTCCGAACGAATTTCGAGCACCCCGTCAGAGTTTTGGAATTGTCCAAAACTCATCTGGTGCAGCTGATATCTGCAGACAAATTTCCTCTCCGCGTTCGCGGGATAGGCCTCACATTCGTGGAGGAGTAAGTGTGTGAACTCCGCGTTCGCGGAGGTTTGAGGCTTTGTTCTTCGTGTTCACGTGAGTTGCTCTGCGTTCGGGGAGGTCTGTGAAGGTTGGGTGACCTTCTTTTCCACGTTCGCGAGCCTGGGGCTGCGTTCGCGGAGCTCTTCTTGTCATCCCTCCCTGTTCGCGAGGCTAGGACCGCATTCGCGGAATAGTGGTGTTATCCCTCCGCGTTCGCGGGCCTAGGGCTGCATTTGCGGAGGTTAGCGGGGTGCAGTTGCTTTATAAGTGAGGTCGCGGCTCATTGGAAAGAAAGTTCCAAAATTCATATCTCCCTCATCTTTTATCGGTTTTTGGTGATTCGAAGTCCCAGGCATTCAGATTCTTGTTGGCTTCGTGGGTTAGCGGTCCATTTGTGTTGGGTGCTCTTCGATTGTCACAACCCAATTTCTCAAGTCATGATGGTGCCTACCAACCCACCAATAGGCTAGCAAAAACCCTATCCCAAAACTAAACAGTAACAGGACTAAGGGTGGAAACTAATCCATAGCCAAGCGGAAGCATACAATAAGAGCACTCACGAAAACTGGAACAGAACCAAAATAATATATACAACACCTCCCAAAACCTGAAAGTCACAAGTACAGAACTACTAAAAAGAGTACAATTCCCGAAAGTGGACCACTTGAACAACTGTCTAAAAAACAAAAGACAAGCCAAAATATATAAACAGAAGGAGATTAGTAATCCCAAAATGCCAAGTCCTTACCTCGTCAGCTGAACAGACCGATGCAGGCTCGATATAAACACTGATAGCTGGTGCTCGGACCTGCATTACGAAAATAGATGCAGAGTGTAGTATGAGTACCAAAACAACAGGTACCCAGTAGGCATCATAGGCCGACGGAGCAAGAAGGGTAAAAATAGGAGGATAAGATAGAATCAGCACAAATAGAGGTCAATAGGACAGGAAATGGAAAAGCTGAAAGGGAACACAAAGAAATAACTAAAATAAACCCAGCTGAGCCCCCCATAAGATCCGCTGGGCACACTCGTGCGCAAGTTTAAATAAAACCTGAAGGGACCCTCATAAGCCCGACAGGTACACAGAAGAGCTATTCCACAGAAACAAAGGAATAACCAACTCAAGAACAACACCAGGGCCCCGCCCAATCATCACCATCAGAGCCCCGCTCAGTCATAAATATCAGAGCCCAACTCAGTCATAAAATCAGAGCCCAGCTCAGTCATCAGTCACGAACTGGAAATGCCGGACTCTAACCGGGCAACCTCAGTCTCGGGATTGGCACAAACAGCCCACACTCGACAGTCCAACGCTGGAAATACTGGTTCCACCGGATACGTCAGTCGCGTAGCTGGGACTAGTAGCCTATGCTACACGGATTCGCACTGGAAATAACGGCCTACAATCGTGTAACGTCAGCTGCGGACCGAAGCGGGTAGCCTACCCCCGTCAGCCTAGCGCTGGAAATCCTGAGGGATAACCGAGTAACGTCAGCCGCGTACTGGAGCCAGCCGTCACGAATTGGAAAAGCCACAACAACAATACCCTAAGAGAATAAGCATCACGCCCCCCCCCCCCCACATATATACCAATCGAAGGATCCCAGCCTAACACTATCCAGCTGACAATCGGCGCAACAATGTCATCTTCCGGCAGCATCCCAAAAATCCCAGCTATAAGGGGCAAAGAATCGGAAGGTCCGAAAGCCACGAAGATGCCTATACTAAGGCTCATAATCTGACCCAAGTCTGTTATATCAGTCTACAAGGATCTAGTCCATTCGAAACGACGTCGGATACATACTCAAGTCAACGAGGTACATGAGACTATGTCAAGAAATCACAGCCTATTCTAAGGCAGAATCACAATAATCCGTCAATCATCAAACAGATTCCCCCGGACACACTCATGCAACAGCAGATAACCACCAACAGATACCCCACAGCATGCATATAAGGAAATCAAACTAACAGCCCAACCTATAGCATGATACTAGCTCATAACAACCCAACAATCAACTCTAAGCTGAGGAAATCGGGGAACAAGGGAAACAATACTAACTAACCACGCCAGATTCACAAATACCAACCATCATTTACACAATCAGGCTCAGTCTAGAAAGAAGAGAAGCCGTAACCTACCAAAAAACCGATCACACGCGCTCCAAGTCACTCAATTGGAGATTTTCCCTTCCGAACGGCCTCAAACTGCTGCCACGCTACCAAAAATAGAATCACAACGACAATATGGTCGTTTAGACACCAAAATTAATAAATTCAGAGACAGACCAATTTTTGGGTCAAAATCGGGCAAAGTGGGATCCGCTCTGGATTTCCCAGAATTGACTCCGTCAAAAGGTCCCAAATCCTTCCACCAACACTAATCCTAAACTAGTTTATCAAGTAGGGGTCGGATCCGCTCCCAATCAACCAAATAATAACAAATCTAAAACTAACAGAAATAGGCCAAATAAGGGGTTTACCTTCAATTTCACGTAGAACGAGGTGCACCCATAAAACCCCAACCTCAAATCCACGAAGCCAATGAAAACCCAAACACTTGGAACTTTGAATCACCAAAAATAGAGCTCTAGAACTCTAGATATCAAAATTTAAAATGAAGAAGAAATCATAAGTTGATGGCAGCAGCTTCGAGCTGAATTTCACCACAAACGAGGGTTCACCAACACATTCCGATCATACAGGACTTTGAATCACTCAAATCGGAGCTCGGATGAGGGAGAAATCGGCATTTGAAAATGAAGGTTAAAACTGAAATTTCTGGGTTATAAAACCCGAACCTCGTCGCTAAAGACCATTTCTGGTCGCTAAAAGTTTAATTTCTAGTCTCTAAAGGTCTGCACCAGCAACCAGATTTTTGCTATTTTTTTAAAGTCTCCGAACGGACCCTCGAAATTCGTTCGTGACCCGATGAAAATAAACCAGATATGCTACACCACTAAATTTGACATTCCAGACTCAATGGCGCAGTCGAAATTTCCATACGAGGTCATTTCAAAACAAAGTGGGTCCCACACCCATTATGCCATTTTAGCCAAATTCTACCAAGGGCCTCGAATTTTGATCGGAAGCACCCGGTAATTTTCGAAAGGTCGTTCTAGACCAAACTCGGCATTTCGGAACTAACCGCGCTGTCGGATTTTTCATTTGAGTCCGTTTTCCAAGAAAGTTGACCAAAGTCAACCTTAGGCTAATTTCCAAAGGCTAAAGAGCTAATCGGCCTCAAATTCACACCGAAAACCCGGGACTCATGCGAACCATGCTTCTAGCCTTATTTGGCCTTTTCGGAGCTGATGGAACCATAAGAATTCTCATCTGAGGTCATTTACCTAAATTTATGACCGAAGTCAACTTTTCAAGGATCAAAAGCTCCAAAATAGAAAAATGGGCATAAAACCCAAATGAACGACCAGGCGACCGACAGTCAGTGCCAGCAAGTCATAAATGACTTAGGTCGCTACATGAACGCTCTAAATGACAGAAAGAAGGCATTAACACAGAAATGACCAGGAGGGTCATTATAATATCCACTACTAAAAGGACTTTTGTTCGCAAAAGTAAGGATTAAGAAGTACCTGAGGGTTCAAACAAGCTGGGGAACTGCTCCTGCATCTCCCGCTTGATCTCCCAAGTAGCCTCTTCAACTGGACAATGCCTCCAATAGACCTTAACCACAGGAATGGCTCTCGACCTCAACTGTCTCACCTCTCTGGACAAAATAGCTACTGGCTCCTCTGTATAGGTAAAACGATCATCCAACTCAACGGCGTCATACTGGAGAACATGAGACTCATCTGGAACATATCGGCGCAGCATCGACACATGGATAACTGGATGTACAACTGAGAAAGCTGGAGGTAAGGCTAACTCATAAGCCACCTCGCCAACTGCCCTCAAAATCTCAAAAGGCCCATTATACCTGGGGCTAAGCTTGCCCCGCCTCCCAAATCTCATCACGCCCTTCATGGGTGATACTCGGAGGAATACTCTGTCACCCACAACAAAACTCAACGGTCGACGCCTGCGGTCTGCATAACTCCTCTGTCTACTATGAGTCGTCCTGATCCTGTCCTGGATCAACCTCACATGCTCTAAGGACTCCTGAAACAAATCTGTACCATGCGGCGTAGGTTTCGTAGAGTTAAACCAACCAACGGGAGTGCGACAACGCCTAACATATAGGGCCTCAAACGAGGCCATATGGATGCTGGAATGGTAGCTGTTGTTCTATGCAAACTCGGCCAAGGGCAAGAAATGGTCCCATTGACCTCCAAAGTCTATACATAGGCCCGCAAAATATCCTCAAGCACCTGGATAGTGCGCTCTGACTGACCATCAGTCTGCGGGTCTAAGATCCACACGGGTGCCCAATTCTCCCTAAAATGCTCTCCAAAAGCTAGAAGTGAACTGTGGGCCCCGGTCTGAAATGATAGAAACAGGCACACCATGAAGACGAACGACCTCCCGAATGTATATACGGGCTAACATCTCAGCATGGAAGGATGTATGAACGGGTATGAAGTGTGCTGACTTGGTCAATCGATCCACGATTACCCAAATACTGTCAACACCTCTAGGAGTTCGTGGCAACCCAACAATGAAGTCCATGGTGATGCGCTCCTACTTCAACTCAGGAATGGGCATCCTCTGCAACTCTCCCCCAGGCCTCATATGCTCGGCCTTAACCTGCTGGCAACACAAACAACGGGACACATAATCTGAGATGTCTCTCCTCATACCGCTCCACCAGTAATGCTGTCTCAAATCATGATACATCTTTGTTGTGCCTGGATGAATAGAATATCTAGAATCATGGGCCTTGCTAAGGATCAGTTGGATCAAATCACCAACTCTGGGAACACACAAATGGCCAACAAATCGTAAAACCCCATCTTAATCTAAGGTTGCCTGCCCAGCATCACCTGCCAACACTCTATCTCTGAGTGCTATCAAAGACTCATCCTCAAACTGGCGACCACAGATCTGATCAAGCAGAGATGACTGAACCTCCACATAAGCTAGCACCCGACTGGAATCTGAAACGTTAAGTCTGATCATCTGATTAGCTAAGGACTGAATGTCCAAAGCCAAGGGCCACTCTGAAATAAAAAGGAAGGCTATACCACCCATACTCACCGCCTTCCGACTCAAGGCATCCGCTACTACATTCGCCTTCCCCGGATGGTAAAGAATAGAGAGGTCGTAGTCCTTCAGGAGCTCAATCCACTGGCGCTGCCTCAAATTAGGATCCCTCTGCGTCATAATATACTGAAGGCTCCTATGATCATTGAACAACTCACAATGAACTCCATACAGGTAATGCCTCCAGCTCTTAAGCGCGAAAACTATCGCCGCCAACTCCAAGTCATGAGTGGGGTAGTTGTGCTCATGCAGCTTAAGCTGTCTCGACACATAAGCAATAACCCAGCCCTGCTACATCATAACACAACCCAAACCAACGCCGGATGCGTCACAATAGACCGTGAAGCCCTTGCCCTCAACTGGAAGAGTCAAGATAGGAGCGGTAGTAAGAAACTCCTTAAGTATCAGAAAGCTCCTCTCGCACTCCTCCGACCACACAAATAGAACATCCTGGCGAGTCAATTGCGTCAAAGGTGCTGCTAATGTGGAGAAACCCTAAAAAAAGCGTTTGTAATACCTCGCTAGTCCGACGAAGCTCCGAATCTCAGTCACAGAAGTGGGCCTAGCCCAACCACGAATAGCCTTAATCTTCTTCGGATCAACCATAATGCCATCCTTGGACACCACGTGCCCCAAGAATGCTACACACTCCAACAAAACTCACACTTTGAGAACTTGGCATAAAGCCGATGGTCTCTCAAAGTCTGGAGCACTGTCCTCAAGTGCTGCCCATGATCACTGTGGCTCCGCGAGTATACCAATATGTCATCAATGAAGAGAATGATGAAGGAGTCTAAGTACTGCCTGAACACTCGAGTCATCAGATCCATAAATGCGGCAGGGGCATTAGTCAACCCAAAAGACATCACCAGGAACTCATAATGACCATAACGAGTCCTAAAGGCTGTCTTCGGGATGTCCACTGCTCTAATCCTCAGCTGATGATAATCGGATCTCAAATCAATCTTCGAAAACACTGTTGCACTCTGAAGCTGGTCAAATAGATCATCTATACGAGGCATAGGATAACGGTTCTTCACCGTCACCTTATTCAGCTGCCTCTAATCGATGCACATCCGCATGGTGTCATCCTTCTTCCTCACAAATAGGACTGGGGCACCCCAAGGTGACACACTGGGTCAGATAAACCCTCTACTCAAGAGATCCTGAAGCTGATCACTGAGCTCCCTGAGCTCTGCAGGTGCCATACGATACGGAGGGATAGAAATGGGACTAGTACCCGGCTCCAAGTCTATGGAAAAATTAATGTCCCGATCTGGCGGTAGGCCAGGAAGGTCAGCGGGAAACACATCTGTGAACTCTCGAATGATAGGTACTGAATCAATGGTAGGGCCCTCCCTACTCACATCTCCAACATATGCCAAATATGCCAAACATCCGCTATCCACCAGCCTCTGAGCCCGCATACAAGAAATCACCCCAACTGGTGTACGACTACAAGAACCCTGCCAGACCACCGGCGGAATACCAGGAATAGCTAAAGTCACGGTCTTGGCATAACAGTCCAAGACATCTTAACAAGGGGACAATCAATTCATACCTAGAATCACATCAAAGTCTACCATACATAGCACAATAAGATCGACCAGAGTGTCCTGCCCCTGAATAGCCACCACACAGGATCTACAAACCTGATCCACTACTAGAGAATCCCCTACTGGGGTCGAAACACGCAAAGGCAAAGACAAGGGCACAGGACTCACTCCCAATCGAGGAATACAATAAGCTGACACATAAGAATATGTAGAAACTGGGTCAAATAAAGCTGAAGTGGACTGATGGAATAAGAGAACCGTACCTGATGCACCTAACTGAAACCCACCGCGGCCCTGACTCGGACCGGTACTATACCCACTCTGACGGTGCTAATCACCCTCTGAAGTCTGCAACGCTACCTGATATGGCCGAATAGACTGCCCTGACTGAAACCTCTGATAACCCCGATCCTGGGTATCCCTCGACCTATGATGGGTCCCACCGAAGCTATCATCTGACCTAGCCCTCTTGCCGCTGCCCCCGTGGGCCTCGCGACGAAGCAGCTCAATGTTGCGGGCATGGTCCCCTACATCTAGAAAAGAACAACCCGTTGACAACATAGATTGCGACTCAATCCTCAACTGCAGTCTTAGCCCTCTAACAAAGCATCAAACCCGCTCCTCCTCTGTAGGCAGAATCATGGCGGCATGACAACTCCAGAAATCTGGCCTCGTACTCAGATACAGTCATGGAGCCCTGCTCCAATCTTGAGAACTCATCATAGAGTCTGTCCCTAACGCTCCGTGGAATAAACCTGGCCAGAAAAGTGTCTGAAAATTTCTCCCACGATACTGGTGGAGAACCAACTGGCCTAGTCCCGATGAAAGAGCGCCACCACTGTTTAGCTGGCCCATCCAGCTGATAAGCTATGAAGTCTGCTCTTCTAGACTCCACTAAACCCAAGGTCTGCAACCTCTCTTGGCAAGTAATCAGAAACTCATGGGCATATTCTCTCACAGCCCCTGAGAATCTCGGCGGTGACAATCTAGGGAACACACCGAGCATCTTCTGCTCTCGCAGAGGCATTACCCCATCCAAAGGGTCTAACTGAACCACAAATGGGGCTAGCGGCTGATGAACCTCTAGAGGCGCTACTGCAGGTTGGTCATGCTGTGCTAGAACTGGCTCTGGAGCTGGCTGCTGCTGCTGCATACTACCAATAGCAACTAAAAGCTGGGCAAGCATGCCCTGAAGATCTGGGGCGACAACTGGAGCTGGTGGTGGCTGGGCTGGTCCCGGCCTTATCGGATGAGGTGGAATCTGCTCTGCTCGAGGCTCAGCTCTGGAGTCCCCTCTCTACCTCGGCCTGGTGCCACACCTCGACCTCGAGGTTGACCTCTACTGCGAGTACGAGCCATCCTATGACAGAAGGACATAAGTGAGATTTCAATAAACCAATTAAACAGCAACGCACGGGAAAGATAAAAAGATAGGACAACATCCTAAGGACATCCTGTAGCCTCCCGAAGATAGTCACAGACGTCTCCACTGCGATCCGCAGGACTTTACTAGATGTTAGTTCTGTTCAAGTGAAACTAACGAACCTAGGGCTCAGATACACATTTGTCACGACCCAATTTCTCAAGCCATGATGGCGCCTACCAACCCACCAGTAGGCCAGCCAAAACCCTATCGCACAACTAAACAGTAATGGGGTTAAGGGTGGAAACTAATCCATAGCCAAGCAAAAACATACAATAAGAGCACTCACGAAAGCTGGAACGGAACCAAAATAATATATACAACACCTCCCAAAACCTGGAAGTCACAAGTACAGAACTACTAAAAAGAGTACAAGTCCCGAAAGTGGACCACTGGAACAACTGTCTCGAAAACAAAAGACAAGCCAAAACATATAAACAGAAGGAGACTGGTAATCCCAAAATGCCAAGTGCTCACCCTCGTCTCCTGAACAGACCGCTGCAGGCTCGATATCAACGCTGATAGCTGGTGCTCGGACCTGCATCACGAAAACAGATGCAGAGTGTAGTATGAGTACCAAAACAACAGGTACCCAGTAGGCATCATAGGCCGACTGAGCAAGAAGGGTAAAAACAGGCGGACAAGATAGAATCAGCACAAACAGAGGTCAATAGAACAGGAAACGGAAAAGCTGAAAGGAAACACAAAGAAATAACTAAAATAAACCCAGCTGAGCCCCCATAAGACCCGCTGGGCACACTCGTGCGCAAGTTTAAATAAAACCTGAACGGACCCCCATAAGCCCGACAGGTACACAAAAGAGCTATTCTACAGAAACGAAGGAATAACCAACTCAAGAACAACACCAGGGCCCCGCCCAATCATTACCATCAGAGCCCCGCTCAGTCATAAATATCAGAGCCCAGCTCAGTCATAAACATCAGAGCCCAGCTCAGTCATCAGTCACGAACTGGAAATGCCGACTCTAACCGGGCAACCTCAGTCTCGGACTGGCACAAACAGCCCACACTCGACAGTCTAACGCTGGAAATACTGGTTCCACCGGATACGTCGGTCGCGTAGCTGGGACTAGTAGCCTGGAAATGGAAATAACGGGCTGCAATCGTGTAACGTCAGCTGCGGACCGGAGCGGGTAGCCTACCCCCGTCAGCCTAGCGCTGGAAATCCTGAGTGATAATCGAGTAACGTCAGCCGCGTACTGGAGCCAGCCGTCACGAACTGGATAAGCCACAACAACAATACACTAAGAGACTAAACATCACGGGCCGCCACCCCCACATATATACCAACCGAAGGCTCCCAGCCTAACACAATCCAGCCGACAATCGGCGCAACAACGGCATCTTCCGGCAGCATCCCAAAAATCCAGCGATAAGGGGCAAAGAATCGAAAGGTCCGAAAGCCACGAAAACGCCTATACTAAGGCTCATAATCTGACCCAAGTCTGCTATATCAGTCTACAAGGATCTAGTCCATCCGAAACGACGTCGGATACATACTCAAGTCAACCAGGTACATGAGACTATGTCAATAAATCACAGCCTATTCTAAGGCAGAATCACAATAATCAGTCAATCATCAAACAGATTCACCTGGACCAAGTCATGCAACATCAGATAACCACCAACAAATACCCCACAGCATGCATATCAGCAAATCTAATCAACAGTCCAACCTATAGCATGATACTAGCTCATAACAACCTAACAGTCAACTCTAAACTGAGGAAATCAGGGAAAAAGGGAAACAATACTAACTAACCATCCCAGATTCACAAATATCAACCAGCATTTACACAATCAGGCTCAGTCTAGAAAGAGGGGAAGTTGTAACCTACCAAAAAGTCGATCACGCGCGCTCCAAGTCACTCAATTGGAGATTTTCCCTTCCGAATGGCCTCAGACTGCTGCCACGCTACCAAAAATAGAATCACAGCGTCAATACGGTCGTTTAGATACAAAAATTAACAAATTTGGAGACAAATCAATTTTTGGGTCAAAATCAGGCAAAGTGGGACCCGCTCCGAATTTCTCGAAATTGACTCCGTCAAAGTTCAGGGGAGGATTTGGGACCTCTTCACGGAGTCAATGCCGGAAAATATAAAGCGGGTCCCACGTTTCCTGATTTTGACTCCAAAATTAGTCTATCTACGATTTTGATGATTTTAGTGTCTAAATGACCGTATTGATGCTGTGACTCTATTTTTGACAGCGTGGAAGAAGTATAAGGCCATTCGAAAGGGCAAAGCTCCGGCAGAGTGACTTGGAGCGTGCGTGATTGGCCTTTGGTAGGTTACGACTTCCCTTCTTCCTAGATGGAGCTTGAATGTGTAATTGCTTGTCGACTTGTGTGAATCTGGGTTGGGTAGCTAGTATTTCTATTCTTCTTCTCTGTTTTCTTCGTTTAGGGTTATTTTTGGGCTGTTTGGGGCTAGTATCATGCTTTAGTATCAGTTGTTGACCCTTGGGTGTTGATGATTTTCTTGGGGATTATATGTTGGGGGTTATCTGTTGTTGCATGCTTGGGTTCGGGTACTTTTCTTTCGTTATGCTAGTTGCTTGTGTTGTTCGGCCTAAGAAAAGGTTAGGGTAGTATTGCCTTAGTCCCATGCACCTGGTTAACTTGAGTATGTATCCGACGTCGATACGGATAGACTAGATCCTTGTAGACTGGTATAGCAGACTTGGGTCTGACAGTATGGGCCTTAGTTTAGGCAAACACGTGGCCTTTCTGATCTTCTATCCTTTCTCTTCCTATCTCTGCGGTTCTGGGGTGCTGTAGGAAGATTTTGCTATTGCGCCAATTCAAGGTTGGGTTGTGCTAGGCTGGAAGCCTTCTGTGGATATCCTTGTGGGGGCGGGCTCCCACGGTGTCTAGCCTTGTGTTAAGTTGGTTAGTTGTGGCTTTATTCAGTTTGAGGCGGCTAGCTCTAGTCCCCGGGTGACGTTAAACGGTTAAGAGTCCGTTATTTCCAGCTTGAGACTGTTGAGCAGGGGGCTGCTAGCTCCAGTCCGAGGCTGACGTTACACGGTTAGAGTCTATTATTTCCAGCTTGAGACTATTGAGTAGAGGTGTTATCTCCAATCTGAGGCTGACGTTACACAGTTAAAGTCTGTTATTTCCAGCTTGAGACTGTTTATTAGAGGCGTTATCTCCGGTCCGAGGCTAACATTACATGGTTAGAGTCCGTTATTTCCAGTTTGAGACTGATCGTTTGGTTTTGAGGCCTAGGTTCTATCTTTATTGGGTTCGAGGCCCATGGGTGTTAAAGCTTTTGGAGTTGGGTTCCCTTGTTTCTGTAGTTGTAGATTCTCTGTGTACCCGTTGGGCTTATGGGGTCCGTTTGGGTTCTTGTTTGTCCGTGCTTGAGTGTGCCTAGCTGGTCTTATGGGGGGCCCAACTGGGTTAAGTTCTGATATTCGTAGTTTTACTTTCCGTTTATTCTATTCCTATTCTGTTGACCTTTATTGTGTTTGATTCTATCTTGTCTGCTTGTTTTTACCCTTCTTGCTCAGTTGGCCTATGATGCCTACTAGGTACATGTTGTTTGGTACTCATGCTACACTCTGCATCTGTTTTCGTGATGCAGGTCCGAGCACCAGCCATCAGCGTTGAGTTCGAGCCTGCATCTGTCTATTAAGGAGACGAGGGTGAGCACATGGCGGTCTTGGATTACCTGTCTCCTTTTGTATTTAAATTTTGGCTTGTCTTTCATTTTCGAGACATTTTATTTCTGTGGTCCACTTTTGGGACTTGTACTCCTGTTAGTAGTTCTGTACTTGTGACTTCCAGGTTCTGGTAGGTGTCTTGTATATATATAGTTTTTGTTTCGTTTCCACCTTCTCTTGTGTGTCCTCATTTTATTGTTTCGCTTAGTTGAGGTTAGTTTTCATCCTCAGTCCCATTACTGTTAAGTTCCGAGATAGGGTTTTTGCTCGCCTACTGGTGGGTTAGTAAGCGCCATCATGACTCGAGAGATCAGATCGTGACAAGTTGGTATTAGAGCCCTAAGTTTGTTGGTCTCACTTGTACAGAGCTAACATCTAGTAGAGCCCTGTGGATCGGCGCGGAGACAACCATGACTTATCTTCGGGAGGCTACATGATGTCCTTAGGAGATTTTCTGGTTTTGTTTCCTGTTCGTGCATCACTGTCTTATTGGTTTCATAAAATCTCACTTGTTTCACTCTATTGTATGATGGCTCGCACGCGCAGTAGAGGTTGACCCCGAGGTCGAGGTGGTGTTGCGGCATCAAGGCATGAGAGAGCGAGGACTCCGGAGGCGGAGGCGGAGCCTCAGATAGATCAGATTCCTCCTCAGCCAGTGGGGCAGGGACCAGCCCAGCCACCGCCAGCACCAGTTGTCGCCCCTGATCTTCACGGCATGCTTGCCTATATTCTAGTTGCTATCGGGGTATGCAACAACAGCAGCAGCCGGCCCTAGTGCCAGTTCCAGAGCCGGTTCCAGCACCACAGGGCCAGCTTACCCTTGTGATTCCAGAGATGCATCAGCAAAACCATCCTGTAGTAGCGGCTCCAGAGGTTCATAAGCCGCCAGCACCGGCCGCGGTTCAGCCGGACCCTTTGGATGGGGTTATGCCACTTCGAGTGCAAAAGATGCTCGGGGTGTTTCTCAGGCTATCACCGCCGAGGTTTTCCAGGGCTGTAGGGGAGGACGCCCATGAGTTTATTACAACCTGTCGAGAGAGATTGCAGGTTTTGGGGTTAGTGGAGTCCAGAGGAGCCGACTTCACCGCTTACAAGTTAGATGGACCGGCCAGACAGTGGTGGCGTTCCTTCATTGAGACCAGGGCAGCAGAGTCACCACCAGTATCGTAGATGGAGTTTTCAGAGGCTTTTCTGGCCAGATTTATCTGATAGAGCATCAGAGATCAGCTCCGTGATGAGTTCACAAGGTTGGAGTAGGGCTCCATGACAGTATTCGAGTATGAGGTCACATTCCATGAGTTGTCCCGTCATGTCACCATGATTCTGCCTACAAAGGAGGAGCGGGTCTGATGCTTTGTTAGAGGTTTGAGGTCACAAGGTTGGAGTAGGGCTCCATGACAGTATTCGAGTATGAGGTCACATTCCATGAGTTGTCCCGTCATGTCACCATGATTCTGCCTACAAAGGAGGAGCGGGTCTGATGCTTTGTTAGAGGTTTGAGGTTGCCACTGCTTATTGAGTCGCAGTCCATGTTATCAGCAGACCGTTCTTTTTTGGATTTTGTGGACCATGCCCACACTATTGAGCAGCTCCGTCACGAGGCCCAAGGGGGCAACGACAGAGGGCCAGGCCAGATGAGAGCTTCGGCAGACCCGTCATAGACCGAGGGATAACCGAGACCTGGTTCATCAGAGGTTCCAGCCAGGTCAGCCCAATCGCTCGTTCCAGGCTTTATTACAGATCTCAGAGGGTGACCAGCACCGTCAGAGTGGGCACAGTGCCGGCCCAAGTCAGGGCCAAGGTGGGTTCTAGGCAGGTTCATCAGGTCGGGGTGGCCAGCCTTTAGCGGTGAGCAGATCTTCACAGGGTTGCTTTACTTGTGGGAAGCTTGGTCATTGGTCTAGGGAGTGCCCCATCTCCAGATCAGCTTTACCAGCTCCTCAGGCGGCGAGACCAGTTTCAACGATAGCACCTCTAGCTAGAGGAGGAGGGCAGCATCAAGGCGCTTGAGGAGGTCCCAGGGGAGGCAGGATAGGTGGTAGAGTGGATGCACGGGCTAGAGGCACACAGGGCCATTTTTATGCAGCTCCAACTAGATCAGAGGCCGAGGCATTTGATGATGTGATCACATGTATGGTTCTTTTATGCCATCAGTCCGCTTCAGCCTTATTTGATCCTAGTTCTACTTATTCGTATGTGTCGGCTTATTGTGTGCCTCGATTGGGAGTGAATCCTGGCCCTTATCTGCATCTTTGCGTGTTTCAATCCAGTAGGGGATTCTTTAGTAGTGGATCGGGTTTGTAGATCATGTGTGGTGACCATTCGGGGGCAGGACACTCTGGTTTATCTTATTGTGCTTTGTATGGTGGATTTTGATGTGATTCTTGGCATGGATTGGCTATCCCCTCACTGGGCTATCTTTGATTGTTATGCCAAGACAGTTACTTTAGTCATGCCTCGTATTCCGCAGGTGGTGTGGCAGGGTTCTTATAGTCGCACACCGGTTGGGGTAATTTCCTATGTTCGAGCCTGGAGGCTAGTGGCTGGCGGATGTTTGGCATATTTGGCGTATGTTAGAGATGTTAGTAGGGAGGGCCCTACAGTTGATTCAGTGCCTATAGTATAAGAGTTTGTTAATGTGTTTCCTGCCGACCTTCCTGGCCTACCCCAGAGCGAGATATTGACTTTGCCATTGATTTGGAGCCGGGTACTCGTCCTATCTCTACCCACCGTACTGTATGGCCCCTGCAGAGCTCAAGGAGCTCAGTGTTCAGCTTCAGGACCTCTTAGGTAAGTGGTTCATTCGGCCTAGTGTATCGTATTGGGGTGCCCAGTTCTGTTTGTGAAGAAGAAGGATGGTACCATGCGGATGTGTATTGATTAAAGGCAGCTAAATAAGGTGACGGTGAGGAACCATTATCCCATGCCTCGTAGTGATGATCTGTTTGACCAGCTTCAGGGTGTCGCAGTGTTTTCGAAGGTTGACTTGAGATCTGGCTACCATCATTTGAGGGTTAGAGCATCGGACATCCCTAAGAAAGCATTTAAGACTCATTACGGCCATTATAAGCTTCTAGTGATGTCTTTTGGGTTGACTAATGCCCCTGCCGCATTTATAGACTTGATGACTCGCGTATTCAGGCCGTATCTAGACTCCTTCGTCATAATTTTCATTGATGATATCTTGGTATACTCGCGTAGCCATGGTGAGCATGAGCAGCATCTGAGGATACTGCTCCAGACTTTGAGAGATCATCGGCTTTATGCCAAGTTCTCAAAGTGCAAGTTTTTGCTTGAGTCTGTAGAATTCTTGGGGCACGTGGTGTCCAAGGATGGAATTATGGTGGATCCGGTTAAGATTGAAGTTATCCGTGATTGGGCTAGGCCCACTTCTGTGACTGAGGTTTGGAGCTTCGTCGAATTGGCAAGGTACTACATGTGCTTTGTCGAGGGTTTCTCAATTATAGCAACACCTCCAAATCGGTTGACTTGCCAGGATGTTCCCTTTGTGTGGTCGGAGGAGTGTGAGAAGACCTTTCTGAGGCTCAAGGAGTTGCTTACCACCGCTCCTATCTTGACTTTTCCAGTTGAGGGCAAGGGCTTCAAGGTTTATTGTGATGAATTCGGTGTTGGTTTGGGTTGTGCTCTTATGCAGCAGGGTCGGGTTATTGCTTATGCGTCGTGGCAGCTAAAGTTGCATGAGCGCAGCTACCCCACTAATGATCTGGAGTTGGCAGCGGTAGTTTTCGCGCTTAAGATCTAGAGGCATTACCTTTATGGAGTTCATTGTGAGATATATACCGATCACCGGAGCCATCAGTACATTATGAGCCAAAGTGATCTTAATTCGAGGCAGCGCTGTTGTATCGAGCTCCTGAAGGACTATGATCTCTCTATTCTCTACCACCCGGGCAAGGCGAATGTAGTAGCAGACGCCTTGAGTCGGAGGGCAGGGAGTATGGGTAGTCTAGCCTTCCTTTTTGTTTTGGAGCGACCCTTGGCTTTGGACATTCAGTCTTTAGCCAATCAGATGATCATGCTTGCTGTTTCAGATTCCAGCTGAGTGTTAGCTTATGTGGGGGTTCAGTCATCTCTACTTTATCAGATCTGTAGTCGTCAGTTCAAGGATGAGGCATTGGTGGCACTCATAGGCAGGGTTTTGGTAGGTGATGCCGGGCAGGTTACCCTAGATTCAGATGGGGTTTTGAGGTTTGATGGTCGTTTATGTGTTCTGAGAGTTTGTGATTTGATCCAGTTGATCCTTAGCGAGGCCCATGATTCCAGATATTCTATCCAACCGAGCACAACTAAGATTTATCTTGATTTGAGGCAGCACTTCTGGTGTAGCGGTATGAGGAGGGACATCTCAGACTATGTGTCCCGTTGATTGTGTTACCAGCAGGTGAAGGCCGAGCATTTGAGGCCTGGTGGAGAGTTGCAGAGATTACCTATTCCTGAGTAGAAGTGGGAGCGCATCACCATGGACTTCATTGTGGGGTTGCCACGGGCTTCTAGAGGTGTCGACAGCATTTGGGTCATCGTGGATCGATTGACCAAGTCAGCACACTTCCTTCCAGCTCATTCTTCCTTCAATGCTGAGAGGTTAGCCCGTATCTACATTCGAAAGGTAGTCCATCTGCATGGTATACCTGTATCTATCATTTCAGACCAGGGTTCACAGTTCACTTTCAGCGTTTGGAGAGTACTTCAGGAGGAGTTGGGCACCCGTGTCGATCTTAGCACAACTTTTCACCCGCAGACAGATGGCCAGTTGGAGCGTACTATACAAGTTCTTGGAGATATGTTGCAGGCCTGTGTTATGGATTTTTTAGGCTAGTGGGACAAGTTCTTGCATTTGGCGGAGTTTGCATACAACAATAGCTACAATTCTAGCTTCCAGATTGCCCCGTTTGAGGCTTTATATGGTAGGCGTTGTCGCACTTCAGTTGGGTGGTTTGAGTCTGCGGAGCCTAGGCTGTGCGGGGTATAGATCTATTTCAGGAGACCTTGGAGCATGTGAGGTTGACTCAAGATAGGGTCAGGACGGCTTAGAGTAGACAGCAGAGTTATGCAGACCACAGGCGTCGACCGTTGAGATTTGTCGTGGGTGATAGAGTATTCCTCCGAGTATCGCCCATGAAGGCCATTATGAGATTCTAGAGGCGGGGCTAGCTTAGCCCTAGGTATATTGGGCCTTTTGAGATTTTGAGGGCAGTTGGTGAGGTGGCCTATGAGTTAGCTTTACCTCCAGCATTCTCAGCTATTCATCCAGTTTTCTATGTTTCGATGATGCTCCGATATGTTCCAAATGAGTCTTATGTGCTCCAGTATGATGCCGTTGAGTTGGATGATAGCCTGACCTATATTTTGGAGCCAGTTGCTATTTTAACCAGAGATGTGAGGCAGCTGAGGTCGAGAGTCATTCCTGTAGTTAAGGTCCGGTGGAGGCACCGTCCAGTTGATGAGGCTACCTAGGAGACCGAACGAAAGATGCGGGAGCCGTTCCTCAGTTTATTTGAGCCCTCAGTTACTTCTGGACTCTTACTTTCGCAGACGAAAGTCCTTTTAGTAGTGGACGTTATAATGAACCTTAAGGTCATTCATGTGTTTGTGTGATTTTCCATCGTTTAGAGCACTCCTGTAGAGACCCCAAGTCATTTCTAACTTGCTAGTAGTGTAGGTTCGGTCGCCTTGTCGTTCGTTTGGTTTTTATGCCCGTTTTCCTGTTTTGGAGCTTTTGAACCTTGAAAAGTTGATTTCGGTCATAACTTCAAGTAAACGACCTTAGATGGGAATCATGACGGTTCCATCATTTCTGTAGCGGCCAAATTAGGCTAGAATCATGGTTGACCCGAGTCCTGGGACTTTCGGTGTGATTTTGGGGCCAAGTAGCTCTTTAGCCTTCAAAATTTGGCTTAAGGTTGACTTTGGTCAACATTCTTGGTAAATGCTCTCGGATGAGAATTTCGTCAGTGCGGTTAGTTCCGAAATGCCGATTTTGGTCTAGAATGACCCTTTGAGAACTACCGGGAGCTTTCGATCAAATTCCGAGGCCTAGATAGAAGTTGGCTTCAATGGCCCTTTGGGTGTGGGACCCACTTTTGTCAAAACGACCTCGTAAGGAAATTTGGACTTTACCATTGAGTCTGGAACATCAAATTTGATAGTGTAGCATATCTCGTTCGCGTGCACGGGGCTCCGAACGAATACCGAGCACCCCGTCAGAGTTTTGGAATTGTCCAAAACTCAGCTGGTACAGTTGATATCTGTAGATACATTTCCTCTCCGCATTTCTGGAATAGGCTCCACGTTCACATAGGTGTAAGTGTGTCTACTCCGCGTTCGCGAAGGTTTGAGACTTTGTTCTCCGCGTTTACGTGAGTTGCTCCGCATTCGCGGAGGTCTGTGAAGGCTGGGTGACCTTCTTCTCCGCATTCACGGACCTGGGGTCGCGTTCACAGAGCTCTGTTTGTCATCCCTTCACGTTCGCGGGGCTAGGACCGCACTCACGGAGCAGTGGTTTGTTATCCCTCCGCGTTCGCGAAGGTCTGCGGGGTGCAGTGGCTTTATAAGTGAGGTCAAGGCTCATTTGGAAAGAAAGTTCCAAAATTCATATCTCCCTCATCTGTTATCAGTTTTTGATGATTCGAAGTCCCAGACATTCAGATTCTCATTGGTTTTGATGGTTAGTGGTCCGTTTGTGTATGGTACACCTCGATATTTGTGAATTTGAGGCGTAAGTTGCTATCCTTGGCCAATATTTGTAAAGTTTGGCATTTCTTGTTGTTGGTTATTTGGAGCTGATCCGAGCCCCGATGGGTGTTTTGTTTTTGAATACAAGTTTGGGGGAGGATTTGGGACCTCTTCACGGAGTCAATTTCGAAAAATCCAAAGTGGGTCCCATGTTTCCTGATTTTGACATGAAAATTGATTTGTCTCCGATTTTGATGATTTTAGTGTGTAAACTACCGTATTGACGTTGCGACTCTATTTTTGATAGTGTGGCAGTAGTCTGAGGCTGTTCGAAAGGGGAAAGCTCTGAAAGAGAGACTTAGAACATGCGTGATCGGCCTTCTGGTAGCTTTCGGCTTCCCTTCTTCCTTATTAAGCTTGAATGTGTAATTGCTAGTCGCCTTTTGTGAATCTGGGTTGGGTAGCTCGTATTTCTATTCTTCTTCTCCATTTTCTTCGTTTAGGATTGATTTTTGGGTTGTTCGGGGCTAGTATCATGCTTTAGTATCGGTTGTTGACCCTTGGGTGTTGATGATTTGTTTGGGGGGTTATCTGTTGTTGCATGTGTGGGTTCGGGTTGTTTTCTTTCGTTATGCTAGTTGCTTGTGTTGTTCAGCCTTAGAATAGGTTAGGTAGTATTGCCTTAGTCTTATGCACCTGGTTGACTTGAGTATATATCCGACATCGATTCGGATGGACTAGATCCTTGTAGACTGATATAGAAGACTTGGGTCTGACAGTATGGGCCTTAATTTAGGCGAACTCGTGGCTTTTCTGATCTTCTATCCTTTCTCTTCCTATCTCTGCAGTTCTGGGTGCTGCCGGAAGGTCTTGCTATTGCGCCGATTGAAGGTTGGGTTATGCTAGGTTGAGAGCCTTCTGTGGATATCCTTGTGGGGGCGGCGTACCACGGTTTATAGCCTTGTGTTGAGTTGGTTGGTTGTGGCTTTATTCGGTTCGAGGTGGCTAGCTCCAGTTCACGGCTGACGTTACACGGTTAAGAGTCCATTATTTCCAGCTTGAGACTGTTGAGCGGGGGGCTGCTAGCTCCATTTCGAGGCTGACATTACACGGTTAGAGTCCGTTGTTTCCAGCTTGAGACTGTTGAATAGAGGTGTTATCTCCGGTCCGAGGTTGACGTTAGACTGTTAGAGTCCTTTATTTCCAGCTTGAGACTGTTAAGTAGAGGTGTTATCTCCAGTCCAAGGCTGACGTTACACGGTTAGAGTCCGTTATTTCCAGCTTGAGACTGATGGTTTGGGTTCGAGGCCTAGGTTCTATCTTTATTGAACTGCTTTTGGAGTTGGGTTCCCTTGTTTCCGTAAATTTAGATTTTGTGTGTACCCGTCGGCTTATGGGGGTCCGTTCGGGTTCTTGTTTGTTCGTACTTGAGTGTGCCTAGCGGGTCTTATGGGGGTTCAGCTGGGTTTAGTTATGATATTCTTAGTTTTACTTTCCGTTTATTCTATTCCTATTCTGTTGACCTCTGTTGTGTTTGATTCTATCTTGTCTGGTTGTTTTTACCCTTCTTGCTCAGTCAACCTATGATGCCTACTGGGTACCTGTTGTTTGGTATTCATGCTGCACTCTGCTTCTATTTTCGTGATGCAGGTCTGAGCACCAGCCATCAGCATTGAGTTTGAGCCTGTAGCTGTCTGTTCAGGAGACGAGGGTGAGCACATGGCGTTCTGGGATTACCTGTCTCCTTCTGTATTTACATTTTAGCTTGTCTTTCATTTTTGAGACAGTTTGTTCCTGTGGTCCACTTTTGAGACTTGTACTCTTGTTAGTAGTTCTGTACTTGTGACCTTTAGGTTCTGGGAGGTGTCTTGTATATATATAGTTTTGGTTTCATTTCCGCTTTTCTTGTGTGTCGTCATTTTATGATTCCGCTTAGTTGAGGTTAGTTTCTACCCTCAGTCCCATTACTGTTAAGTTCTGGGATAGGGTTTTGGCCGGACTACTGGTGGGTTGGTAGGCGCCATCATGACTCGAGAGATCAGGTCGTGACAAAAACTTTTTTAATCATATTGAAAAAACTTCAAATATTTTGAAATACATTATTTATGGGAAAAAAAACTAAAGAATTATGAACAAACCAAGTCACCTGTTTGTTATTCTGGAGGGCACCAGCTAGGAAAAAATATAGGAAATAAAACAATTACAAGTAATTATGAGAATCAAAAAAGGTTACACGTAGCAGTAGTTATAATAATTGAGACTCCCCAACTTTTTCCTGTATTAACCATTAACAAAGAATATAAAGTAGTAATTGAAACATTTAAACTTTTTTAAATAAAGAATGTGAAAGGTTAAGAAGTAATATGTGAAAAAATTGTCATAACATCTATCTATCTATATCTATCTATAAGATTCTATATCTATCTATCTATATATGTCTATATATCTATCTATCTACAAGATTCTATATCTATCTATCTATCTATCTATCTATATCTATCTATATATCTGTCTATCGATAAGATTATATATCTATCTATCTATATATATCTATCTATTTCAAAAGGTTGTGACTTTTTTAAAAAGATGTGACTTCTCCGATGAGTTGTGATATTTTCAAAGGGTTGTGACTTTTCGGAAGGGTTGCGACTATTCCAAAGGGTTGTGACTTTCCCAAAGAGTTGTGACTTTTCTGAAGGGTTGTGACTTTTTGGATTAATTGTGATCAAGGGTTGTGACTTTTCTAAAGAGTTGTGCATGTTCATACTATCTTTGTTGGCGATAAATAGAGGAGTTCCCTCACATTTTTAACTGCGAATTTTCTAAGTTTTCTATTTTTCTTCTTCTTAAGAAAATCCAATTTAGTACATATTCAATATTTATTTATATTATAATATAAAACATATTAAAAGAAGACACTTTTTCACATTGAATGATTATGACTTTTTCAAAGGATTGTGATTTTCCAAAGAGTTGTGACTTTTGAAGTGTTGTTACTTTTCCAAAGAGTTGTAACTTTTCCAAATGATTGTGGCTTTTTCAAAGAGTTATGACTTTTTCAAAAGATTGTGACTATTCGGACAAGGCACAATAAGCACTTGTTCATACTACTCTTTTTATCTATAAATAGAGGGGTTCTCTCACATTTTTAAACCACAAATTTTCTAAGTTTTCTATTCTTCTTCTTCTTAATACCCAATTTAGTACATATTTTATATTTCATACTATTTTTTTTTAAGCAACTTTATGGACCATATTTTTTTTGGTGAAGATCCAAAGTAAACTTTCAAGAAATTGATGAAGTTCTATAAAAATTAGGGATGAAATTTATCACGAATAAGAAGATACAACAACGGGTATGATTTGCCTAGTTTTTATAGGTAGTTCCTGAAGAAATGCAACCGAAGGGATACAACAGTCTGAAGGGACATAAGAGTTGAAGAAGCGGGTTTGAAGGTAAAAATAATATAGGGGTAAAAAACCTTAAAGTATGAAAGAAAACATAAAAATAAATTCATGAATTCTAAGTGTGCCAGGTGGGCGGGCCTAGGATCCTTTTTATATATATATATACGATAAGATAAGATAAGATAAGATAAGATATAAGATTATCGACTAGGAGATTCTCTATTTCATATTATACAAAATGATTTCACAATATGTGATTTAAAATATCTGACAAAATTAATTCACTAGTAGATAGCTTTAATGACTATTTTCATGTCATTTTTTTGCTATAACAACTTCAGAACTGCAAATTTTTGAGTGTAAAAATGTTGCTTTTAAAGAGCTTAAACGCGTAAATTTTTTATCAGACTAATAGAGATAAGTACTTGCAAGACATATAGGTTCTAATAAATTCTTAATTAGGTGGCAATTCTGAACCCTTTAAAAATCAGAGGTAACACAATCATTAAATTCTGAACTATTTTGATCCGTTCAAATTAGGGTGCAACACCTAGTGTTCATTTAATAAAAATTTGTGGACCAACGTACCTTTATCTATGACCTCATTTCGCAAGAGAATTTTGACTTGTGGGACCAGAACTAAACTTATGCATCTTGTAAGACATAACTTGTGTTAAAGTATGATGTGAAAATATAAACTAATGTCAAAGGGAAAAAATTAAAGACCACAAATTTGAGGGGCAAAAAAAACACCACCCCAAAAATAGGAGCATTTGTACGAATGATTCTCTAAAATTTCGAAGGTGAAAAGAGGGTAATTAAGCTACATTATGAAAATTTAAGAATATGTTTTCCTTATTGCAAAACAAAAAAAAAATTCCTAAGAAGTTTGGGTTATGGTCTATTAGATACTTTTCTTGATTGCAATTTCAATTAATCAACACTCTTTCATGCCGTCTATGTTCAGATTTTTAGTAGATACTACATAATTTCTTTTAAAGAGTAAAAACAATAGACAGCTGGAAAACTTTGTTGGTCCTAAACTCTATCTAGAATACTCTACAGTATAAGCTTTCTCATTTTAGAGACAGGGGTGTTCCCAATTTTAAAAAATCGTAGCTATCTAACTTTTACACCCCTATAGCCCAAGTGTCATGACTCAGATTACGGAATTGTGCTGGCACCTATCCAATTTTCTAACTAGTTAGGCCAACCCTTATCACCCAACTAAAAACATGCGAAAAATCAGTTATAACTGTTTAAAAACATAACAAATACATTTTTAGGGTCAAACATTACAAAGCTCACAGTTATTATTAATTAAATAAATGACTCTTAACTAACAACCTACTCCCATGACCTAGTCTAATGTAATGACCCTCTAGGTCATTTTCGAGTTAATGCCTTCATCCCGTCGTTTAGAGCGTTCCTATAACGACCCCAAGTCATTTATGATTTGTTGGCACTGACTGTTCGATTGCCTAGTTGTTCGTTTGGGTTTTATGCCTATTTCCCTATTTTGGAGCTTTTGAAACTTAAGAAGTTGATTTCAGTCATAACCTCAGGTAAACGACCTCAGAACGAAATTCTAACGGTTTCATCAGCTCTGAAATGGCAATATTAGGCTAGTTTCATAGTTGGCATGAGTCCCGAGGCTTTCAGTGCAACTTTTGGGCCATTTGACGCTTTAGCCTTTGAAATTTGGCCTTAGGTTGACTTTGGTCAACATTCTTGGAAAACGTACTTGGATGAGAATTCTGTCAGCTCGGTTAGTTTCGAAATATCGAGTTTGGTTTAGAACAACCCTTCGAGCGCTTCCCGGGGCTTCCGGTCTGATTTCGAGGCCCTTTGTGGAAATTGGCTAAAAATGACATTTGGGTGTGGGATCCAATTTTTGTCAAGATGACCTCGAATGGAAATTTTGACTATGCCATTGAGTCCGGAACGTCGAATTTGGTGGGGTAGCATATCTCGTTTGCGTGCATGGGAATCCGAATGAATCCCGAGCACCCCATCGGAGAATTGGCAAATGCTAAAACTCAGCTGGTGCAGTAGCTGATGTTGTAGACCAATTTCCCCTCCACGTTCATGGGCCAGGGAGGCTCGATAGTGGAGCTCAGCTTCCTTCTTCTCCGCGTTAGCGAGAAGGTCACCGCGTTTGCAGAGGTTTGGGTTTCTCATCTCTGCGTTCGCGGGAAGGTCTGCGCGTCTGCGTTGGTTTGGGTTTCTCTTCTCCGCGTTCGCAGGTAGGTCTCCACGTTCGTGGAGGCTGGGGATCTTTTCCTCCACATTCGCGGGTAACTTTAGCCGCGCTCGCGAAGATCAGATTCGCCTGGTCCTTTATTTAAGAACCAAACGTGATCAGCCCGAGAGGCATAGTTCCAAATTGCATTTTCTCTCATTTTAAGTCGGATTTTGGTGGTTAAAAGTCCAGTGTGTTTGGAATTATTGTGGCTTCGTGGGTGACTGATCGGAGTGTGTCGGAAAGTCTCTGTTTGAGGTATTTTTGCGTTGCATTTGGTTGTCCGAGTTGATTCTTGTGAGCTTTTTCTTGAATTTTTGCATGCTAGTCGTTTGGGCTGTTTCGATCCCTGAATTGTGTTCAGCTTTGAAATACTAGTTCGGGGAAGGGTTTTTGACCTCTAAATTGAGTCAATTCTAGAATTTCCAGAGCAGGTCCCACATTCCCAATTGAGACTCCGAAATTGACCCATCTCTGATTTTGGTAATTTTAGTGTCTAAACAACCGTGCTGAGGCTGTGATTCTATTTTTGATAGCATGGTAGCATTTCGAGGCTGTTTGGAAGGGAAAAGCTCTGATAGAGTGATTTATAGCATGCGCGGTCAGCCTTTGGGTAGGCTACGGCTTCCTTTCTAATTAGATTGAGCTTCAATGTTTAAATTCTTATTGATTAGTGTGAATTGGGGCGTGTACCTAGTTGTATCTTTTTTTCTTCTTAGAAACCATGATTTAGGGTGATTATCTCTGTTTCGAGGGTAGTACCATGTTGGAAGAGGGTTGTATGTGTGTTGTAGCATGCTATGTGATATACTTGGTTGATTGCTTGTTTTTAGAGCATGTTTTGGCCTTAGTCTAGGATAGACTAGTGTTGCCTTAGACCCATGCACCTTATGACTATGGTATGTCTCCGACGTCATTCCGGATGGACTAGGTCCTTGAAGACCGAAATAGCAGACTTGCATTTGATAGTATAAGCCTTAGCTTAGGCCTTTGCACTACTTGTTCACCTTTTTGTCTCCTCCCCCTATTTCTTTTGCTCTGATACGTTACCTGAGATGGTGTTTTTTCTTGGGATTTGAGTGCTTCTGGCTTGGTGCCGTTTGGGATATTGTCAGGAGTAGACGGCGATCCACAATGACTTGGAGCCTATTTGGGATATTTGAGATCCTCTTAAGAGTTAATACACCCTCGGGCCCTCTTCCTAGCTGGGTGGCTGACGCCCCTAGGAGTGGTTGGCTGGCTAGGTGGCCTGGATATTTGAGATACTTTGAGATCCTCTTCGGAGTTGATACGCCCTTAGGCCCTCTTGCTAGTTGGAAGGCTGACGCCCTTGGGATTAGCTAGCTATCTGGCTGGGAAGCCTGGATATTTGAGATATTTTGACATCTTCTTCAGAGTTGATAAGCCCCTGGGCACTCTTGCTAGCTGGGCAGCTGACACTCCTACGAGTGGCTGGCTGGGCGGCTTGGATATCTGAGACCTTCTGCGGAGTTGATATGCCCCTGAGCACTCTTGCTAGCTGGGCGACTGACGCCCCTTGGAGTAGCTGGCTGGTTGGGCGGCCTGAGTTGATAGGTTGGGCTGGGAGTTGACTGGTTTTTTGTTTTGAATTTGAATTACTCTTCGGTCTTATAGGCTTAGCTATTCTGTGTACCTGTCGGGCTTATAGGGGTCCGTTCGGGTTTTATTTAAACTTGTGCGCGAGTGTACCTTATGGACTTATGGGGTCCAGTTAGGTTTAGTTTAGTTGTACTTAGATTTACTTTCAGGTTGCTCATGTGCTTCTTTCTTATCTGCTTTGACCTTTATTCTGGTTTAGATTCTATCCTTTCAAATTGTTTTTACCTTTCTTGCTCAGTCGGCCTATGATGCCTACTGGGTACCTGTTGTTTTGGTACTCATGTTACACTCTGCATCTGTTTTAGTGATGCAGGTCTGAGCACCAGCTACCAACATTGATATCGAGCCTGTTGTAGTCATTTTTTAAGGCAAGGGTAAGCACACAACGTTTGGGGGTTACTCATCTCCTTTTGTATATATATTGGCTTTTCTTTTGCTTTTTGAGATAGTCTTGTTTCTGTGGTCCACTTTTGGGACTTGTACTCATTTTGTAGTAGCTCTGTACCTGTGACTTCTAGGTTCTGGGAGGGATCTTTTATTGTATATAGATGGTTTGGCTTGCTTCCACTTTTCGCTTGTGTTTTGGTTATTTATGCTTCCGTGTACTTTGAGTTAATTTTTGCCCTCAATTCCATTACATGTAGGTTCCACTATACGGGTTGGCTTACCTCATAGTGGGTTATAGTAGGCGACATCATGACTCAAGGAATCGGGTCATGACAGTTTGGTATTAGAACTAGGTTCACCGGTCTCACTTGTACAGAGCTAACATCTAGTAGAGTCCTACGATCGATGCGGAGATGTTCATGACTTATCTTCGAGACGCTATAAGATCTCGTTAGGGGATTTTTCCTATTTTGTATCATTTTTGTGCGTTGTTTGTCCAATTGGTTTCATAGAATCTTATTTGTTTCACTCTGTCGCAGGATGGCTCGCACGCGCGGTAGAGTGGCCGGGGGTGATGCACACGAGCCCGCAGATAGAGCCCCAGCTATGGGTGGAGGCCGACCCCGAGGTCGAGGCAAGGCTGCAGCACCTTCCTGGGATAGAGAGAGGACTCCGGAGCCGGAGCCGAAGTCAGAGCCTCAAGTTGATCATATTCCTCCTCAGTCGATGGGATCGGGACCAGCCCAACCACCACCCGCACCAGTTGCCGCCCTTGACCTTCAGCAATGCTAGCCCATAACTTAGTGGCGATAGGGGGTATGCAGCAGCAGCAGCCCCAGTACCAGCTGCAGCTCCAGCACCGCAGGGTCAGCTTGCTTCAACAGCTCTACAGGTTCAGCAGCCACCAGCACCAGCCACCGCTCAGCCGAATGATTTAGATGAGGTAATGCCAGTAAGAGAGTAGAAGATGCTCGGGGTGTTTCTGAGGTTGTCACAGCTGAGATTTTCTGGGGCTGTTGGGGAGGATGCATATCAGTTCCTTACCACTTTCCAATAGCGGTTGCATGCCCTGGGACTAGTAGAGTCAAGAGGAGCCGACTTCACCGCTTATCAACTAGATGGGCCTGCCAGACAGTAGTGGCTTTCTTATATGGAGACTAGGCTAGCTGGGTCCCCGCTGGTATCTTGGCCAGAGTTTTCGAAGGCCTTTTTGGCTAGGTTCATTTTGCAGAGCGTCAGAGATCAGCTTCGTGATGAGTTTTCGAGGTTGGAGCAGAGCTCCATGACTGTGTCTGAGTACGAGGCTAGATTCCATGAGCTATCCCATCATGCTACTATTATCTTGCCCATAGAGGAGGAGAGGGTTTGGTGCTTTTTTAGAGGATTGAGGCTGCAGCTGCGTATTGAGACTCAGTCCATTGTTTCAGCGGGCCGCTCTTTTCTTGATGTTGTCCATGCCAGCACACTTGAGCAGCTCTGTCGCAAGGCCAGAGGGGGCAGCGGCAAGAGTGACAGGCAGGACGATAGCCACAATGGGCCCCATTCTAGGCCAAGAGATTCTCAGGACAGGTTCCGTCAAAGGTTCCAGCAGGGTCAGTCCAGTTTCCCATTCCAGGCATCGCTTCATGCTACAGAGGGTGACCAGCACCATCAGGATGGCTCGAGTACCAGTTCGAGTCAAGGCTGAGGGGGTGTTCAGTCGAGTTTTTCAGGCCGGGGTGGCCGGCCTCCAGTTGGAAGCAAACCGCCACAGGATTGTTTTACCTATGGGGGGCTCGACCATTGGTCCAGAGAGTGCCCTCTTAATAGGTCAGCCATACCAGCTCCACAGGCAGCTAGACCTGCACCACCAGCAGCACCTCCAGCTAGAGGGGGAGGTCAGCATCAGGGTATACAGGGAGGTCCCCAGGGAGGCCGGATAGGTGGAAGAGTTGATGCGCATTGTAGAGGCACCTAGGGCTATTTCTATGCAGCTCCAGCTAGAGCAGAGGCCGAGGCGTTGGATGATGTGATTACAGGTATGATTCTTTTGTGCCATCAGGCCGCTTCAACTTTATTTGATCCAGGCTCCACTTATTCGTATGTGTCTACATATTGTTCTCCACGGTTGGGTGTGAGTCCAGAGCCCTTAGTGGTGCCGTTACGTATTTCGACCCCGATAGTTGATTCTTTAGTAGTGGATCAAATTTTTAAATCCTGTGTGGTGACTATTCAGGGGCAGGACACTCGGGCTGATGTTATTTTACTTGATATGCGGGATTTTGACTTGATATTGGGCATGGACTGGTTATCCCATCACCGAGTTGTCTTGGATTGCTATGCCAAGACTGTTACCTTATCTATGCCTAGTATTCCGCCAGTGGTGTGGCAGGACTCTTGTAGTCGCACGCCGATTGGGGTGATTTCTTTTATTCGGGCTTGGAGGTTAGTGGTTAGCGGGTGTTTGGCATATTTATCTTATGTCAGAGATGTTAGTAGGGTGGGCCCTATGGTTGATTCAGTGCGTATAGTCCGAGACTAAGTGGATGTGTTTCCTACCGACGTGCATGGCCTATCCCCAGATCGTGATAATAATTTTTCTATTGACTTGGAGCCGGGTACTCATCCTATTTCTATCCCACCATACCGTATGGCCCTTGCAGAGCTCAAGGAGCTCAGTGTTCAGCTTCAGGATCTCTTAGGTTAGGGATTCATCTAGCCTAGTGTACCACCTTGGGCTACCCTACTCCTGTTTGTGAAGAAGAAGGATGGTACCATGCGTCTGTGTATTGATTACGGGTAGCTGAATAAGGTGACGGTGAAGAACTATTATTCCATGCCTCGTATTGATGATCTATTTGACCAGCTTCAAGGTGTTGCGGTGTTCTCTAAGATTGATCTGAGATTCGGGTACCACCAGTTGAGGATTAGGGCAGTAGACATCCCTAAGACCGTATTTAAGACTTGTTACGACCATTAAGAGTTCCAAGTGATATCTTTAGGGTTGACTAATGCCCCTTCCGCCTTCATAGATTTGATATCCTATGTATTCGGGCCATATCTTGACTCCCTTTTCATAGTCTTCATCGATGATATCTTCGTGAACTCGCGGAGCCGAAGTGAGCATGAGTAGCATTTGAGGGTAGTACTCCAAACTTTGAGAGATCATTGGCTTTATGCCAAGTTCTCAAAGTGCTAGTTTTGGTTTGAGTCCGTAGCATTCTTGGGGCACGTGGTGTCCAAGTATGGCATTATGGTGGATCCAGCGAAGATTGAGGCTATTTGTGATTGGGCTAGGCCCAACTTGATGACTGAGATTCATAGCTTTGTCGGATTGGTAGGGTACTACAGGCATTTTGTTGAGGGCTTTTCTACTATAGCAGTGCCTTTGACTCGATTGACTCACCAGGATGTTCCTTTCGAGTGGTCAGAGGAGTGTGAGAGGAGCTTTTTGAGGCTCAAGGAGTTGCTTACCACTGCTCCTATAATGACTCTTCCAGTTGAGGGTGAGGGATTCACGATTTATTGTGATGCATCCGACGTTTGTTTGGGTTGTGTATTAATGCAGCGGGGCTGGGTTATTTCTTATGCATCAAGGTAGCTTAATCTGCATGAGCGCATTTACCCCACTCATGACTTAGAGTTGGCGGAGGTAGTTTTTGCGATTAAGATCATGAGGCACTACTTGTATGGAGTTCGTTGTGAGATTTACACTGATCACGGGAGCCTTTAGTACATTATGAGCCAGAGGGACCTTAATTCATGGCAGCACCATTGGATAGAGCTCCTGAAGGACTATGACCTCTCTATTCTCTACCATCTGGGCAAGGCGAATGTAGTAGCGGATGCCGTGAGCCGGAAGGCAGTGAGTATGGGTAGTCTAACCTTCCTTTCTATTTTGGAGCGACCTTTTGCTTTGGACATCGAGTCCATAGCCAACCAGATGATCCGGATTTATATTTCATATGGCAGATAGGTGTTAGCCTATGTGGGAGTTTAGTCATCTCTACTAGATCGGATTTGTGGTTGAAAGTTCGAGGATGAGTCCTTGGTGGTACTCAGAGATAGAGTATTGGTAGGTGATGCCGAATAGGCTACTTTAGATTCAGATGGGGTTTTGAGGTTCACTGACTGGTTATGTGTACCAAGAGTTGGGAGTTTAATTCAGCTGATCCTTAGCGAGGCCCATGATTCCAGATATTCTATTCGTCCAGGCAGCGCTAAGATGTATCGTGATTTAAGGCAGCATTACTAGTGGAGCGGTATGAGGAGAGACATCTCAGACTATTTATCACATTGCCTATGTTGCCAGCAAGTGAAGGCCGAGCATTTGAGGCCTGGTGGTGAGCTGCAGAGATTACCCATTCCGGAGTGGGAAACGGAGCGTATCACCATGGATTTCATTGTGGGCTTGCCTCCGATTTCTAGGGGCATTGACGGCATTTGGGTCATCGTGGATCGATTGACCAAGTAAGCACACCTCCTTCCTGTTCATACTTCCTTCAGTGCCGCGAGGTTGGCTCGTATCTACATTCGGGACGGGGTTCATCTTCATGGTGTGCATGTTTCCATTATTTCAGACCGGGATTCACAATTCACTTCCAGCTTTTAGAGAGTAATCCAGGAGGAGTTGGGCACCCGTGTCGACCTTAGCACAACATTTCACCCGTAGACTGATGGCTAGTCAGAGCGTACTATTCAAGTCCTTAAGGATATGTTGTGGGCCTGTGTTATTGACTTTGGAGGTCAGTGGGACCAGTTCTTGCCTTTGGTTGAGTTTGTGTACAACAATAACTACCACTCTAGCATTCAGAAAGCCCCACTCGAGGCCCTATATAGTAGGCGTTGTTACTCTCCAGTTGGTTGGTTTGAGTCTACGGAGCCTAGGCCGCATGGTACAGACTTGCTTTAGGAGGCCTTAGATCATGTGAGGGTTATTCAGGATCGGCTCAGGATGGCTCAGAGTTAATACAAGAACTATGCGGATCGTAGGCGTCAGCCATTGAGATTTGTCATTGGTGACAGAGTATTCCTCCGAGTATTGCCCATGAAGGGCGTGATGATATTTGGGAGGCGGGGCAAGCTTAGCCCCGGATAAATCGGGCCTTTTGATATTTTGAGGACTATCGGTGATGTTGCCTATGAGTTAGCCTTACCTCTAGCATTCTCAGCTATTCATCCAGTCTTCTATGTTTCGATATTGCACCGATATGTTCCAGATGAGTCTCATGTGCTCCAGTATGACGCAGTTGAGTTTGATGATCGTTTGACCTATATTGAGGAGCCAGTTGCCATCTTGGCCAGAGATGTGACGCAGTTGCGATCTAGAGCCATTTCTATTGTTAAGGTCCGTTTGAGGCATCGTCTAGTCGAGAAGGCACACTTGGGAGACCGAGCAGGAGATGCGAGAGCAGTTCCTCGACTTATTTGAACCCTCAGGTACTTCTTAACTCTTACTTCCGCAGACAAAAGTTCTTTTAGTAGTGGATGTTGTAATGACCCTATAGGTCATTTTCGAGTAAATGCCTTCATCCCATTATTTAGAGCGTTCCTATAGCGATCTCAAGTCATTTATGACTTGCTGGCACTGACTGTTCGGTCACCTAGTCGTTCGTTTGGGTTTTACGCCCATTTCCCTATTTGGAGCTTTCGAAACTTGAGAAGTTAATTTCAGTCATAACCTTAGGTAAACACCTCAGAACGGAATTCTGACGGTTCCATCAGCTCCGAAATGGCCAAATTAGAATAGTAGCATGTTTGCACAAGTCCCGAGGCTTTCGGTGTGACTTTGGGGCCATTTGACGCTTTAGCTTTTAAAATTTGGCCTTAGGTTGACTTTGGTTAATATTCTTGGAAAATGCGCTAAGATGATAATTTCATCAGCACGGTTAGTTCCAGAATGCCAATTTTGGTCTAGAACGACCCTTTGTGCGCTTCCCGAGGCTTTCGATCTAATTTTGAGGCCCTTTGTGGAAATTGGCTAAAAATGGCATTTGTGTGTGGGACCCACTTTTTGTCAAGATGACCTCGTATGGAAATTTTGACTGTGCCATTGAGTCCGAAACATAGAATTTGGTGGGGAAGCATATCTCGTTTGCGTGCACGGGGTTTTGAACGAATCCTGAGCACTCCGTTGGAGAATTAGCAAATTCCAAAACTTAGCTGATGTTGCAGACCCATTTCCTTGCCGCGTTCATGGTCCAGGGATGCGCGATCACAAAGTTCAGCTTTCTTCTTCTCCGGGTTTGCGGGAAGGTGGCCGCATTCGCGGAGGTTTTGGTATAACACCCCAATTTTTGAAAAGAAGGAAAAATGCAGTTTTAAATTTTTTCTAGTGCCAGTGACGATGGAGGCCATCTACTGACCGTAGGTGGAGTGACGGGCCGTATATGGGAACCGTCGATGGCCCTGCCAACTTTATGAATTTTGAGTTTCTGAACCTTGACCTATGAATTAGTAGGACGGTTCGTAGTTCAGTTGACGGGCCGTAGATGGGTTCCGTAGATGCCTTCCAGACTTTGCCAAATTTTTAGTCCAAACGACCTTTCTGAATCTATTGACGGAAGAGCAGGACGGTCCGTCAGTGGATGTACGGACCGTAGGTCCTGTCCGTCGATTGGCCCCGACAGTTTATTTAAGGGCTTTTTGGACTTTTTCCCTCAATGTTTATTCCTTATACTAGACAATTTTGCCCCTTAGCCTTGGCCCTATTTATATTTTCTAAGCCCTAACCCCTTCATTTTTCCAACTCTCATCTCCCAAAATATTTCTCTCTCTAGAAAAATAAGAAGGAGAAGAAGAGAGCTAGGGTTCTCATCAAGGTCATCAATCCCCTTTTATTTCAAGGCATTGGCATTGAGGTATGATGGTATTTACCATTTGGAGTCTTTCCTCCAATGGGTCCTCTTTTCCTTAAGGTTTTCTAGGTATAGTCTTGCCCAAGAGAGTTAGGATTTGACAAATTCTTATGGGTTCTTCATTATGCTTTCCATTGTTGATGTTATGGTTGATAGTGCCCGATCTAGCTTTGTAAAGTAAGCTAGTGCACGATTTAGCGTGGTTTACATGCAACTTGATGAATCCCATGAGCTTATGCTAAGTATCCCCCAATTTATGATTATGCTTATGATTGTGGGTTGATTGAGAAAAGATGAATTGCATGAACTCTTGGTGAAGTGAGTTAAGGATTACGATTATCAAGCTATGCATTCCATGTAAGACTATGAATGATGAAAAGAGGATATTTTATGAAAAGATGCATGTTGAATCAAAATCTATGAGTTTCCTCTATTATGTGGGTTCCCTCAATTATGACTAAATTGCCTTGATTTATGGCTTTCTAAGTATTTGCTTGCATTGAATCACATGTTTGAGGAAGAAGCTTATGAACCCATGATTTATGAGTTAAGAGCATGATGAGCTATGTAAAAATGAAGCTTGTGAACTCATGCATGTTTTATGAAGTTTATGATATGTTAGTGTATTTTGTTGAGTTGTGAAAGGGTTTCTCATGTAATGCTCAACCTATGAGTGTGAAAGGTTTTCTCACACATAATGATTCATAACTTGTTGAAAGGTTTGCTCAACTAAGCTTGAATCCATGATTAATGAACTATTCTATGAAAGGACAAGAGGCGATTACCCATGTTCCCTAATGTAGACAAGAGGCGATTACCCATGTATACTAAGAAATGAAATCATGACTAATAGAAGAACAAGTGGTGATTACCCATGTTCTTAAGGAGCTATTCAATGAAGGGACAAGAGGCGATTACCCATGTTCCCTAATGTAGACAAGAGGCGATTACCTATGTCTACCTAAGATAAAATGAACTATGATAATTCCATGGGAAATATGCTTAGTATCGAGTGGACAAGTGGCGATTACCCATGTCCCATAACCTATGTGCCACCATAGGGTGATGGTCTATGATAGACACGATCTGGGCAGTTCATGGTTTTACCTTGGCAAGTAGGACACCCATTTTCGGTATGGGGCAGACACCGGATTCCATGTTGATAGCTCACATGGTCTTATATGTCGGTTAAGGCTATTTCCCCACAAGTTAATGAACAAGTGTTCTCATGATGATGGTTTAAAGTAAAGTAAAGAAAAGATGAATAGCTTGTCTTGGCCATGTTTTATGCTTCATGTTTCTTATGTTCTATCATGTTTTAGCTTGGCCATTACATGTCCTGATTATATGTCATTCTAGCATGGTTTATATGCCCTTTTATGCATCGCTATCATACTTGGTACTTGATTGTACTAACGCATACTTTTTCCTACATTGATTCTATTGATGTAGGGCTGGGCGGTTCTTCTCATCCCACTCGTGGCTAGTCAGTTCCAGTGATAGTGAAGACTTGGTGAGGCCTCCTATGTCCGAGGACCTAACCTTGTTACTTTTTCATGCTTTCTGTTATGCTTTTGGATATTGTACTAGGCTGCGTCCCAAACCTTCATCTCTATTTTGTTATGTTAGATGGCTTGAGACATAAGTTGTAAACTTCCGATGTTTTGCTATATAATGCTCTTTTTAATTCTTTTCTCTATTATCTTGTATGTTATGTATGCTAAGGGCTTGTGTGAGGCCTCTCGGGGTCTTGTACGCCGTTTTACATCTAGGGGCTACCCTGGGCCGTGACAAACTTGGTATTCAGAGCACAAGGTTTTAGAAAGGTTCGAGGATGTCTCATAAGCCACGTCGAGTAGAGTCTTGTTCATGAGTGTGAAGCGCGCCACATTTATGAATGAGAGGCTACAAGATGATTAGGAAACTCCACTTCTTCATTATCCCTAAGTCGTGCGTAGAGTGTTACTCTATATGCCTCTCTCTCCTAATTCCTATCCTATGCGTTTCAGGATATGGCGTCTCGAAGAGCTTATACTCGAAGGAATGCGAGAGAAATGAAGAGCAAGAAACTCCTCCTCAAACTCCTCAAGTTTCGGCCGATCCTTTGGCCGAGCAAGTAACCAATGCGGAGTTCAGAGCTGCTTTTCAGGTGTTAGCCCAAGCCGTGATGGCTCAAGCCAATAGGGAGGTTGTGGCTCCCGTGAACCCCAATGTGGGTACGGCGGCGTCAAGAGTGAGGGATTTCACCCGGATGAACCCTCCGGAGTTTCACGGTTCTAAAGTGGAGGAAGATCCTCAAGAGTTTATTGATGAGGATTATAAAGTGTTGATGATCATGGGAGTGTCACCGACAGAAAAGCGGAATCGGCCACCTACCAACTCAAGGGTGTCGCTCAAATTTGTTATAACCAATGGAAGAGTGAGATGGTGGTTGATGAAGGTCCTCTGGAGTGGGAGAAATTAAAGGGTGCTTTCCTCGATAGATTCTTTCCCCTTGAGATGAGGGAGGTGAAGGTACTTGAGTTCATCAACCTTCATCAAGGGAGTATGGGTGTGAAAGAGTATGCTTTGAAGTTCACACAGTTGGCTCGATATGCTCCTTTTATGGTGGCCGATCCAAGGGCAAGAATGAGCAAATTTGTTTCGGGAGTGTTAGAAATGGTGGTCAAGGAGTGTCATACCGACATGCTTATTAGTGATATGGATATTTCTCACCTCATGATTCATGCACAACAAATAGAGGAGGAGAAGCTCAAGGAAAGGTCTAGGAACTTCAAGAGGGCTAAGACCGGTGATGGTGGGTTCTCTCAGTCTAGGTCCGATGGACATGGTCGCTTTAAGCCTAGACAAAGGTTGTCTAATCAAGGGCCTTCCAATGCCCCTCCTAAGTTCAACCAAGAGAGGTTGTCTAACCCTAAGCCTCAAGGAGGAAATGGTAGTGGCTCCTCATTGCCTACTTGTGCCAAGTGTGGGAGGAAACACGAGGGTACTTGTCTAGCTGGTTCGAATGCATGTTTTGGATGTGGTAGGACGGGTCATAAAGTAAGGGATTGTCCCTTGGCTGCTAAGAAGGGAGGAGAAAATCATCGAAAGGCTCAACCCTAAAATCCGGCAAGTTCTAGTGGAAATCAAAAGCAAAACCGGTTCTATGCACTTCAGGCCAGTCATGAGCAAGAGGGTTCTCCAAATGTGGTTACCGATATGTTGAAAATCTTCCACTTTGATGTTTATGCTTTGCTTGATCCAGGTGCTACGTTGTCTTTTGTGACGCCTTATGTAGCTATGAAGTTTGATGTTGTTCCGGATGTGTTGTTAGATCCATTCCGTGTCTCTACTCCTATTGGTGAATCTATTGTGGCTAAGAGAGTCTATAGAAATTATTTCGTCTCTTTATTTCATAGAGTCACTCATGTGGATCTAGTAGAGCTTGGTATGCTAGACTTCGATCTTATCATCGGGATGGATTGGTTGCATTCTTGTTATGCCTCTATTGATTGTAGGACCCGAATGGTCAAGTTCAAATTTCCAGATGAGCCTATCCTAGAGTGGAAAGGGGGAAATTCTTCGCTTAAGGGTCAATTTGTTCTTATCTGCAAGCTAGAAAGATGATTTCTAAGGGTTGCATGTACCATCTTGTTAGGGTGAGGGATGTGAATTCCGAAACCCCTACTCTTGAGTCAGTCCCCGTTATTAAGGAATTTCTGGAAGTGTTTCCTGATGATTTACCCGGTGTTCCTCCAGAGAGGGAAATACACTTCGGTATTGACCTTCTCCCTGATACGCAACCTATCTCTGTTCCTCCTTATAGAATGGCTCCGCCAGAGCTTAAGGAACTAAAAGAGCAATTGAAAGATTTGTTGGATAAGGGCTTCATTCGAACAAGTATTTCTCCATGTGGTGCTTCGATCTTGTTTGTTAGAAAGAAAGATGTGTCACTCCGTATGTGTATTGACTACCGCCAACTGAATAAGGTTACTATCAAGAATAAGTATCCTCTCCCGAGAATTGACGATTTGTTTGACCAACTCCAAGGGGCTAGTTATTTCGCTAAGATTGATCTTCGTTTGGGCTATCACCAATTGAAGGTAAGGGATGATGACATTCCGAAAATAACTTTTCGGACAAGATATGGGCACTATGAGTTTCTAGTGATGTCTTTCGGGTTGACTAATGCTCCAGCCGCATTTATGGATTTGATGAATCGGGTGTTTAGACAATACCTTGATATGTTCGTCATTGTGTTTATAGATGATATCTTGATTTACTCAAGGAGTGATAGTGAGCATCCTGATCATTTGAGGATTCTGTTGCAAGTTCTCAAGGACCAACAACTCTTTGCTAAGTTCGAGAAATGTGAGTTTTGGTTAAGATCCGTAGCCTTCCTTGGTCACATTGTTTTCGGTAAAGGTGTCGAGGTAGATCCTAAGAAGACGGATGCGGTTAAGAATTGACCTAGACCTCTATCACCTTCGGATATTCGTAGTTTCTTGGGTTTAGCCGGTTACTATCGAAGGTTTGTAGAAGGGTTTTCTTCAATTGCTTCACCTTTGACGGCTCTAACTCAAAAGAAGGCTAAGTTTACTTGGTCAGAAAGGTGTGAAGCGAGTTTTCAAGAGTTGAAAGATAGACTTACCTCGGCTCCGGTGTTGACCCTACCGGAAGGGTCCGATGGGTTTGTGGTCTATTGTGCTGCTTCCAGAATTGGGTTGGGGTGTGTACTTATACAAAATGGGAAATCATTGCTTATGCTTCAAGGCAACTAAAGGTTCATGAAAAGAATTACCCTACTCATGGTTTGGAGCTAGCGGCAGTTGTGTTTGCTCTAAAGATATGGCGGCATTACTTGTATGGTGTACATGTTGATGTCTTTACCGACCATAAGAGTTTGCAATATGTATTTAAGCAAAAGGATCTAAATCTTCGCCAACGAAGGTGGCTTGAACTATTAAAGGACTATGACATGAATGTCCTCTATCACCCTGGCAAGGCTAACGTGATGGCAAATGCACTTAGTCGGATGTCAATGGGCAGTGTTGCCCATATTGAAGCTGGTAAAAGGGAACTAGTTTGTGATGTTCATAGATTGGCTCGTTTGGGTGTGCGATTAGTTGATTCCACCCAAGGTGGTGTTATGGTCCACAATGGTTCAGAGTCTTCCTATGTGCAGGATGTGAAAGCTAAGCAAGATCTTGATCCGAACCTAGTCGAATTGAAAGAAGCGGTGCTAAAGAAGTCCATAGAGGCTTTCTCCCAAGGGGGAGATGGAGTGCTCAGATATCAAGGTCGTTTATGTGTCCCTAATGTAAATGACCTAAGAGGACAAATCTTGATTGAGGCCCATGATTCTCGTTATTCCATTCACCCGGGAGCTACCAAGATGTACCGTGACTTGCAGGAGATCTATTGGTGGAATGGGATGAAGAAGGACATTGCGGGATTTGTGGCTAGATGTCCTAATTGCCAACAGGTGAAAGTTGAACACCAAAGACCGGGAGGTCTAGCACAAGATATTGACATTCCTACTTGGAAGTGGGAAGATGTGAACATGGACTTTATTATTGGCTTGCCGCGCACTCGGCGCCAGTATGATTCGATTTGGGTGGTTGTAGATCGTAGGACGAAATCAGCCCATTTCATTCCCGTCAAGGTTTCTTACTCGGCAGAGGATTATGCAAAGTTGTACTTAAGGGAGATGGTTAGGTTGCATGGAGTGCCTTTATCCATTATCTCCGATCGTGGTACACAGTTTACTTCTCATTTTTGGAAATCTTTCCAAAAGGGCCTTGGTACTCGTGTAAAGCTTAACACGGCCTTTCATCCCTAAACCGATGGGCAAGCAGAGCGTACCATCCAAACTTTGGAAGATATGTTGAGAGCTTGTGCAATAGACTTCAAGGGTAATTGGGATGATCATTTGCCTTTGGTTGAGTTTGCTTATAATAACAGCTACCATTCTAGTATCGGTATGGCTCCATTTGAAGCTCTCTATGGTAGGAGGTGTAGATCTCCCATAGGTTGGTTTGAAATTGGGGAAGTTGGTTTGATAGGCCTCGAGTTAGTGCATGAAGTTATGGAGAAAGTTCGGTTTATTAGAGAAAGGCTGAAAATGGCTCAAAGTCGATAAAAGTCTTATGCCGATGTCAGAAGAAGAGAATTAGAATTTGATGTTGATAATTGGGTTTACTTGAAAATTTCACCTATGAAGGGTGTAATGATATTTGGGAAGAAAGTGAAGCTTAGTCCCCGTTATGTAGGCCCATATCAGATTTTGAGGCGTATTGGTAAGGTTGCCTATGAGCTTGAATTGCCTAGTGAGTTGGCATCAATGCATCCGATTTTCCATGTCTCATTGTTGAGAAAGTGTGTTGGTGATCCGACCTCTGTAGTGCCAATAGAGACTCTTGGCATTAAGGATAGCCTTTCTTATGAAGAGGTTCCGGTTGAGATTCTAGACCGACAAGTCCGGAAGTTGAGAAATAAAGAAGTTGCTTTCGTGAAAGTTCTATGGAGGAATCAATTAGTTGAGGGTGCTATTGGGAGGCCGAGGCCGATATGATGTCCCGCTATCCTTATTGTGTCATTACAACTAAATACCCTCTAATTGTTTAGAGAAACTGTAAGAAGGGTAATAAATAACTTTCAGATTATAAATTGGAAGAAAACTGTAAAAACTAAAATGACGACGTGTATTTCTTATATGCTTCCATTTGGCTTAATATATTTTTTAAAGATGACAACAATTTTTTGAAGATACGGAGTTAGTTTCCCCATTTATTAGGCGCATGAATTTTGTTAGTTTACCCATTTTTCAAATTTATTTTTAAATTTCAAAATGAATTTTTATATTTTGGTGGTTGACATAATCTGAATTTAGAGAAACGGTAAGAAGAGTAATAAATAAAAACTAAATATGTTTTTAGAAATGCTGACATTTGTCGGTATTTGTTTAAGTTGATGACATGTGTCTATTTTTATTTAAAATTTTGTATATTTAGATAGATAATATTTGTATAATAATTAATTATTGATTATTTAAAATTCTAAAAATTTATGGCGCTGACATGTGACATTTTTTCTTCTCCTATTATATATAGATAGATTATAATTTGGAGCAGATACCATGCTCGTACATATATTATATACTAGTATCTGGACACGTGTGTTGCACGTGTAATCTCTGTCAATTAGTTTAGACTTTCTAAATCACAAAAAATATTCTTAAAACTTGTATGTGAGATATAAAACAAAATTTGAAAAGAAAACAGCAAATTCAATTATAAATTAAACTTTATATGAAGGGAATATATAATGATTATACGATGTTTGCTTCGTTTGGATGTCCCTACATTAATATCATTTCTTATTGATTTTATTTCATTTAAAAATATTATTAGGAGGAGGGGATACTAAAGGTGAAAACAATAAATACCTACTTCAAAATTATATATGTACAAGAGAATATTATAACAAATCTGCATATTATTGAAGAAATACAATAGAATCATAATTTATAGGGAGAAATTGAGACAATTTTTTATTCAAACCCAAATTACGTAAAAATGCTTCCATACTCAATTTTCTCTCTAAAAATGATGATGTGGTGCTTTCTAAGGCCTGGAATCCTATTTCTTCTTTTTTTTTTGTGGTTTTTTTGAGATTTTTCTTCACTTTAAAACACATAAAATATTTTTTAAAAGTTTTTATAGAATATTAAAGCATAATATTTAATTCTCTCCTCATTAAAGCATGAACATAAAAGCTTGAGTTATCAATTCTTTACAATAAAATACATTTTTATTGTAAATAAATTCTTTCAGATATATTTTTGTATATGCATCACTTTATTATAAAATTTAAGAGGTTTTATTCTTATCCTTTAATTACAGAATTTGAAAAGTTTTCTTACCATTAACTTTTTTGTGTTATGATGGCCGTCGAAGTGGTGGATTGTGGTAGAACATCACTAAGTGATAAATGGGGTTTACCGAGAATCAAAACAATTGTAAAAATTACATTCTGGAATGTATTTTTTTCTTCTATCTTCTTTATCTTTTTTAATTGTAGAAGAAAATGATAAAGTATTTTAGAGAGAAAATTGAATATGGAAGATATTTCATAAAATTAAAAGAAGATAAACTAAAATCAGTATAAATGATAGGTTGGGAATAAACAATATATAGTTGTGATGACCCTTCAGGTCATTTGCGTGCTTGTGCCTCTTTTATTTCGTTTAGAGCATTCCTGTAGCGACCCCAAGTCATTTCTGACTTGCTGGCACTGTAGGTTTGGTTGCTTGGTCGTTCGTTTGGGTTTTATGCCTGTTTTCCTGTTCTGGAGCTTTTGAACCTTGAAAAAATGATTTCAGTCATAACTTCAGGTAAATGACCTCAGATGGGAATTCTGACGGTTCCATCAGCTCCAAAGCAGCCAAATTAGGCTAGAAGAATGGTTGGCCTGAGTCCCGAGGTTTCTGATGTGATTCTGGGGTCCGTTAGCTTTTTAGCCTTCGAAATTTGGCTTAATGTTGACTTTAGTCAACGTTCTTGGTAAACGTGCTCAGATGAGAATTCTGTCAGCGCGGTTAGTTTCGGAATGCCGAGTTTTGTCTAGAATGACCCTTCGAGAATTTCGATCAAATTTCGAGGCCTCCGGTAGAAGTTGGCTAAAATGGCCCATTGGGTGTGGGACCCATTTTTCATCGAAACAACCTTGTATGGAAGTTTCGACTGCGCCATTGAGTCTGAAACGTCGAATTTGATGGGGTAGCATATCTTGTTTGCGTGCACGGGGTTCCAAACGAATTCCGAGCACCCCGTCGGAGTTTTGGAAGTGTCCAAAACACAGCTGGTGTCTGCAGACACCCCATCTCTCTGCGTTCGCGGGATAGGCTCCACGTTCGCGGAGGTGGAAGGGCGTCTACTCCGCGTTCGCGGAGGTGTGAGCTCTTGGTCTCCGCATTTGCGTGGGTTACTCCACGTTCGCGGAGGTCTGTGGAGTGGGGTGATCTCCTTCTCCATGTTCATCGATGGGGCTCCGCGTTCGCAGAGGTCTGAATCCCTTCTCTTCGTGTTCGTGGGCCCCTGGCTGCATTCACGGAGTAGAGTTTGCTTTCCCTCCATGTTCGCGGAGCCTTGGCCGCGTTCGCGGAGGTCAGTGGGTTGAAGTGGCTATAAAGGTGAGGTCGAGGCTCATTTGATGAAATCTTTAAAATTTCATATCTCCCTCATCTTATATCGATTTTTGGTGATTTGAAGTCCCAGGCGTTCAGATTCTCGTTGGCAGTGTGGGTCTTGGCTCGATTTGCGTTGGGTGTTCCTTAATTTTCATGAATTATATATATAGTTTTGTTTCGTTTCAGCCTTCTCTTATGTGTTTTATTTGATGCTTTCGCTTAGTTGAGGTTAATTTCCACCGTTGGTCCCATTACTGTTCAGTTCCGGGACAGGGCTTCTGCTGCCCTACTGGTGGGGTGGTAGGCGCCATCATGACTCGAAAAATCGGGTCGTGATAATAGAGATTTACAGTGATAGAAGAAAATGGAAAATGAAAAAAAAAAGTAGAGAGGAATAAGTAAAAGGAAAGAAATAATTCCCTATAATATGCTTGAAATTTAAGTTTAATTTTCTATTAATGATTCACTTCGTTTTTTCCATATATAGTCTTAATTAGTTTCAAATTGAATTTCCAAAAGTTGATATAGAAAAATGACAAATTGGTCAAATGGAAAGAAATGTTATGAGGAGAAAAAAGAAAGGAATTACTTTCTATTAACGTGGAAGGAATTAAGGAAAATGGAACGAAAAATAACAAAAAATATGGGGAAAAATTGTAAAGAAAGATAATATAATGCCCAAACTTTGGATTTTTCAATTTGGTTGTGTTATTTTATTATTTATTTTCAACTTTTCTATTTTTAGTCCATTTTAATTGTTTCATATATATATTTAATTTGTTTCATAATTTCCTGAAATTGTTATAGAATAATGAAAAATTAATCAGATGGTAAGAAATATTACTTAAAAAAAATCTTAAAATGAGGAGAAAAAGAAAAGAATCGATATATATATATATATATATATATATATATATACATATATACTAGTGGGGATAGCAAAAGCTCATCTTATTTATTTTGTTGTACATGGTAGATAAGTCGGCAAGAAAATATGTGTATAAAAAGTATTGAATAGTGCAAGGTAGACGTAGTAAATAGTCACAAGATAGCGACACACAAAAGAAAGCAAAAAACAAAAGTTGTGGAGATATGACTAATATATCTACAGGGATAATCAACTGCGTTCAATAAACAATCTGGAAGAGCACCTAAAGGTGTCGGTTGATAGAATTTGTACAGCTAATGGCGTATCACGATATTTCATATCGTTTGGCATTATTTTCATAAGCCTCTTTTGTTGTTCGAGGATGTCGTCTTGTTTGTTCAGGATTTCATTGCTAAAGAAACTTGGTCTGTAAAAATGTGTTAAAACTCCAATGAGTTCAGTAGCTCAAAGTTACAACAACTTGAAAGAGTCAGTGAGAGAATTACCTGTTACAATACGTGTAAATCGCTGCTGATTTACATTCAAATCAATCCGGATACTTTAAGAATGAGCTGCCAAATTTCATCATGACAAATAAATACAACAGTAACCAAAAGGGAAAAAACTTAATCTTAACTTCTATTATAGATTGAACTGGAAGCAACACACTGTCAAATTCTAACTACCAAGCGCATTTCTTGTTATACGAAGATATAGAGACAAATAACACGACCACCAAAACTAATGTTATACGTCAAACAACATGCCTAATCTTACCTAGAGAGACATAAGATAAACTGTGTTCCCTTTTTTCCTAGCATGTGCTGCAATAACATGCTAAAGAAAACACAAAGATAACAGATCAATGATCTTGGTCATATTTTGTCAATTCTACTTTGTGAGAACATTTATGAATGAGGTTGCTTATAGAAAACTTGGGAATTCTTAATCATCCTCTTCTTGTAGTAACAAAATGATTTATTGTGTTCTGTAGATGCAGGTAATGAAAGTCCACATAATTCTATGTGAACAATTTTGTTGATGTTTTGTTCTGCTAATATGAGCAGATTGGCACATATATTCTAATGAGGTAGTTGATCAACTGATTATATACACTAATATGTACTTGGTTGTTCAATTTTGACTCTTGTGATTTTTGAATTTGATTTTGCACTCATCTAAATATGTAATGATCCTTCAGGTCATTTTCTCAGTTTTCCGATCTTTTCAGTGTTTAGAGCGTTCCTGTAGCGACCCCAAGTCATTTATGACTTACAGGCACTGACTGTTCGGTCGCCTGGACGTTCATTTGGGTTTTATGTCCATTTTCCTGTTTTGGAGCTTTTGAAACTTGAGAAGTTGATTTCAGTCATAACCTCAGGTAAATGACCTCAAAAGGGAATTCTGAAGGTTCCATCAGCTCCGGAATGGTCATTTTAGGCTAGTGGCATGCTCGGCTCGAGTCCCGAGGCTTTCAGTGCGAGTTTGAGCCATTAGGCGTTTTAGCCTTTAAGCTTTGGCCTAAATTTGACTTTGGTCAACATTCTTGATAAACGTGCTCGGATTGAAATTTCATCAGTGCGGTTAGCTCCGGAAGGTCCAGTTTGATCTAGATCAACCTTTCATGCGCTTCCCGAGGCTTCCGAGCTTATTCCGAGCTCCCTTGTGGATTTTAGCTTAAAATGGCGCATGGGTGTGGGACCCACTTTTCATCGAGATGACCTCGTATGGAAATTTTGACTGCGCCATTGAGTCCGGAATGTCAAATTTAGTGGGTAGCATATCTGGTTTATTTTCATCGAGTCCTGAACGAATTTCGAGGGTCCGTTCGGAGACTTTGAAAAATAGCAATAGTGTTGATATCTGGTATAGGCTTTTAGCGACCAGAAATGAGACTTTTAGCGACCAGAAACTTCCCTTTAGCGACCAGATTTTTGTTATTTATATAGCAGAAATAACAGCTCTTTTGGGAACTTCAAAACCCCATATCTCTCTCATTTCTTGGCCAAATGAGGTCATTCAAAGTATGGAGGCTTCGTTTTGATGATGATTTCGCTGTAGAGTGATCGAACATTGTTGGGTGCACGTCAATCGAGGTAAAATCATGATAGACCAGACTGTTGTAGCCCTTTTCGAGTTCTAGATTTTGGCTATATTGATTTGGTGATATCTTGCTTATTTTAGCTCCGTTTTGGGTGATTCGAAGTCCAGCGTGTTCGGGAAGTTCGTAGCTATGTATTGGAGTGCTCGGGGACTGTTGGGTGCTCTCCGTTTGAGGTAATTTTTTTGTTGAAGCTGCTGCCCATGTTATTTTAATTAGCTTTATTGGTGAATAATATTGCATGGGCTGATTTCTTCATTTTTGAGCATCGAATTGTGCCCCATTTTGGGAGATAAATTCAGTAAGCTCAAAAGAACCTTTTCACGGAGTCGATTTTGGGATTCCCAGCGCGGGTCCCACAATCCCGTTTTAGACCTAATTTTAGGTCCGTCTCTGATTAATGTGATTTTAGTGTCTAAGCGATCGTCCTGAGGCTGTGATTCTCTCTTTGATAGCGTGGCAGCATTTTGAGGTCGTACGGAAGGGAAAATCTCTGGCAGAGTGGTTTGGGGCGCGCGCGATTGGCCTTTTGGTAGGTTACGACTTCCTTTCCTTTTAGATTGAGCATGAATGTGTGAATTCATGATGATTGGTGTGAATTGTGGGCAGGTATCTAGTATTTCTTCTCTTCTTCTCATAAACCATGATTTAGGGTGATTTTTCTGCTGTTTCGAGGGTAGTATCATGCTGATAGGGGGCTGCTTGTGTGTTGTTGCATGCCTTGTGTTTTATCTGGTTGATTGTTGATTTTTGGAGCATGTTGTGGCCTTAGTCTAGGATAGACTAGTGTTGCCTTATACCCATGCACCTTGTGACTGTGGTATGTCTCCGACGTAGTTTCGGATGGACTAGGTCCTTGTAGACCGGATTAGCAAACTTGGGTCTAATAGTATAAGCCTTAGCTTAGGCTGTTGTGCTGCTTTTTAGCCTTTATGTTTCATCTCCCCATTTCTAAGGCTCCGGCGCGTTACTGGAGGGGGTGTGTTTTCTGGGGTTTGGAGTGTTTCTGGCTTGGTATTGGTGGTGGTATTGATTGGGAGTGGACGTCGATCCACGATAACTTGGGCTTGAGATCCTCTTCGGAGTTAATATGCCCCGCGCACTCTACCGGCTGGGCCGGTGCCCTCGGGAGTGGCTAGCTGGCTGGGAGGATTGGTATTTGAGTTGTTATACCCCCGCGCACTCTACTGGCTGGGCCGGCGCCCCCAGGAGTGGCTAGCTCGCCGGGCGGATTGATATTTGTGTTACTATGAGATCCTCTTCGGAGTGGATATGCCCCCGCGCACTCTTGGGAGTGGCTAGCTGGCTAGGCGGATTGGATATTTGGGTCTTGGGTGGAGTTGTTATGCCCCCAGACATTCTTACTAGCTGGGCTGCTGATGCCCCTGGGAGTTGCTGGCTAGCTGGGCGGCCCAATTTGGAAGTTAGACTTGTTGACTGGGTTGGAGTTGTTCTGGGTTACCCTTCGTTCCTATAGTTTTAGCTATTATGTGTACCCGACGGGCTTACGGGGGTCCATTCGGGTTTTATTTAAACTTGGGCACGAGTGTACCTTCTAGGCTTTTAGGGGTCCAGTTAGGTTTAGTTTAGCTATTCTTAGATTTATTTTCGGTGCGCTCGTGTGCTTCTTTTCTTATCCTCTTGATATCTATTATGATCTAGATTCTATCTTTTCTGATTGTTTTTACCTTGCTTGCTCAGTCGGCCTATGATGCCTACTGGGTACCATTCGTTTGGTACTCATACTACACTTCTGCACCATGTAGATCATAGTACGGTTTATCATCGGTGAAATGTCTTGGTGCAGAGAAGTTTACATTCGGAGATTGGGTGAGCTCCTGGCGTCCGAAGTTGCTGATTTCCATCTATTTTGGGCTAGGACTAGTCTTTACTTGCTTTCGAAGACTGTTTGTATCTTTTTGTTATTTGTAAAAGCTTTGTACACTTTTTTTGTTTAGATGCTCGATTACTGACTGATGCTAGGTCTTGGGGACGGTTCCTTGGATATATTTATGTTGATTCCTCTTTCTTCTCTTTATATTCGTTTGTTACTTCATTGGTTCCTCTTCCGCTTTATAGCATGTTGCTTCTGGTTTCGGGCTTGGGGTTAGGCTTACCTACTGGTGGGTTATAGTAGGTGCCATCATGACCTGAGAAATCGGGTCATGACAAAATAGCTTCTAGCTAGCTAAGACATGCGGTAATTAACTTTGTCATAATTATAACAATGAAACAAAAAAAAGGTTTGCTTATCCAGAAAAATGGCAATGAACATATAGAGCAAAAAGTAGAAATGAGTTGGAAATTCAGAGTTAAAAATTGTGAACATAACAGTTATAAAGTTGTGAGAATACCTGGCCTTTCATTTCCTGTAAACTACGGTGATTGAAATGGAATAGTCATTCTCTTATTCTTGTTCTGAAAAAGAATTAGCTCACTTGACTAAAAGGATAGGGATGAGTAGTCTTTTTCTAGCAACGTGAGAGTTGACCATTGTCATCAGCATTCTTATTGTCTTCTGAGAGGAATGCAGAGATATTAGAGAGAGTCGTGATTCAGGTAAACGAGTGCAATATTGTTGAAATCTAAAAAGTCTTTCATAAGCTGAAACATATAAATATAAGTAGAACAGACATGGACGAAGGCATGCAATTTACACTTACTATAAAAGAAAATAAAAAAATCTTGTTTGTTTGCTTCTTCCCTTGTCTGTCATTTCTCTCTGCTATTTGTGTTATCTGCTTATGGCTCTTGGAGGAAGCTAGTGCTTTTCCAACCCAATGGGTCGTAACCTTAAGGCAACAGCCGAATATATTCTTGTCTTCTGTGAGTGAGTGGGTGGGTACACTAAACACCAACTCCATATTAATGAAGAAAGGGACGAACAAGGATACCAATAACTATATAGGAATCAAATGCCAGTAGCTATCCGATATAATTTTATTGACACATGCGAGCCTACCACTGCAAAACACAAATGAGAACTGGAGATTCTTGACCTTCTCTGTTTCTCCTTCAGCTCTAAGAAATGAAGAACGATAACAAATTCTGAATTTTTTACCTATTTCATAAAAGTAGTAAAAGATCAAATAAGACTGCATAAATGTGAATTATAAATGTTTTGCACAACTATTTTAACCAATTTCTATAGCAAAATCGGAGAAGATAATCAAAGACATGATCTATCATTAAACAAGAAATGCATCCTAAAGAAGAACAAATAAACCTAAAAATTATAGAAAGTATCAAGAGTTTCTCGTGCGCCTCCTTGATTCCACTACATGTAGTAATACACAGCCAAACGACATAGAAAAGTTGATATATTTTAATAACAAAACATCCTATGATCTTGTAGATAACAAATAAAAGCAGAAACTGGACAAACATTACACTCTTAAAGAACTGAGTCTTCCCATTACCTGAGGAAGAAGATACAATGTAGAAAAGGTCGCAAGAACTTTTGAAGGTACATAAGAACAATCCACCGTACACAGCTTCATCCACAAGCAAAACTAGGTTTCCTATGTGCACCAGAAACTAAATAAATGTGAACTCTTCACTTTTGATGTCGTATTCGTGTTGGATTCTCAAAAAATAAATGAAGGTGAGATTACAATAATAATTATGTGTTAGTCCCAAAAAAGTTATAATTGAATAAAAAATATACCTTCTGTGAGAACAAATATTTCAGTGCAAATTGTAAGAGTAGATGAAGTGGTTGGAAAGTGGTAGTTACTTGGTAGAAAGATAAACCAAAATATCACTGAATTGCCTTTTGAATGATTTCATCATAAACTATGCTACATGTGGAATGATCGTCATCGCTTGTTGGTGTAGGTGGTCGAGTTAACAACTTGACATAGTTCGAATTTTTGGCTCTTGATAAGGCAACGTAAAGTTGACCATGTGAAAATACAGGTTCCTGCAAATAAATTTCCATAAAATCTAATGTTTGACCCTGAGCTTTATTTATAGTCATAGCAAAGCACAATCTTATCGGAAATTGTGTCCTCTTGAGCGGAACATGTAATTTTTCATCATGTGATGATAATAATGGTATTCTTGGAATAAGTACATGCATATTTTTGAAATCACCTGCTATAATCTTAGCACTTATAACGTGAATTTTAAATTGACAACATGTTAGCCGTGTACCATTACATAAATCTTCATACGAATTTAAGTTTCGCAATAATATAATTGGACAATTTTCCTTCAAAGATAATATGTATGGAGGCAAACCTACAGGATTTAAAGTATGCAATAAATCTTCAAGTTGGGTTTGATTGTCAGACTCAATTGTCTTATCAATGCCAACAAATATTTTTGCTTTTCCTGAAAATTTATCAATAAGCATGTTGTTGATTTTTTGATTTCATCAACGAAATTATTTTTTGTTGTTAAAATTACATGGGAGCCTGTACAAGAAGCATTAGAACCATATGAATTCAAATACGAATATGTCAATGTGAATAAGTGATCTAAAGATTCTTTTTCAGTTGTGAAACGAACAATGAATGAATTTGAAATTTCAATCTTATTTATTGATGTGACGGGTTCCTGGCCATTTCCAATTCTCAATAAATAATCACAAAATGCTGGATCTATTTTTGCCCTCATATTTTCAAATAAGTGTATTTTTTCTAGTTTATTCCAGATGATAGAATATAGCAAACTTTTATTTATGAAATCTTTCTCTCTTTTTTCCATTTCTCACAACAGGAAGAGTTTACCTGAAGTCGACCCCCAAAAACAACAATTTTTCCACCAAATAATACAACTTTATTCATAAGATCTTTTAGCAGCAAATCAAAAACTTCAATCATTTTTTTTATTTGCCATAGATGGTTTATCCCATATAATCAGCTTTGCATCATGAATTAAACTTGCAAGTGCGTTTTGGTTACTAATATTGCAACTGACATTTTCATCAATATTAATGGGAATTGTAAACCGTGAATGTGTTGTACGTCAACCAGGGAGATGTAACACCTCGGACTCGAAAGAGAAGGAAAATAAAATTCTTTTTGGGTTGCAGGCTGTACCTATGGCTCCCACTCACGGTTGGTAGGAGGACCTACGGACCGTAGGTGGCAACCGTAGATGGTGGGGAAAATATTTTTCTAAAAGTCAAGTCTCAGTATCTTTTGACGGTTCAATAGGACGATCCGTCACTCCTTTTACGAGTCGTAGATATGTCTCGTAGGTGAGTCCCAGACTTAATGAAATTTTGAGGTTCAAAGTTGGGAGTTACGGTTGGTATGTATGGTCCGTAAGTGGACCAACAGACCGTACATAGGATCCGTCGATTGAAGGTCCAATTTAATCAATACCTGAACCCGACCTACGGTTGGCCAGGACGGTCCTTAGTTGGACCTACGGACCGTAGGTCCAACCATCGATGGGGTCCGACAGTTATTTTTAAGAGGGGCTTTTGGGTCTTTTTCTAATTATTTTTAACCAATACTATGTCGTTTTATCTTCCTTCCTAATCCCTATATAAATGTTTTAACACCCAAATTTACCCAAATGAACTCATTCTTCTAAATTCTCAAAGTTGTTCAAAGTTCATCCTCTCAAATATTTCTCTTTCTAAAGTTTGAAGAAGAAGAAGATCTAGGGTTTCCCTTCAAGTCTCCTAATTCACCATTGATTGTGGGCTTTTGACATCAAGGTAAGATGACTTTCACCTATGGAGTCCTTTCCTCCATAGGGTTCCTAAATTCCTCAATTTTTTAACAAGTTAGAATTCTCCAATTGAAATTAGGGTTTTCTTCTATCTTATGGGCTCTTTAAAATTATGATCTAATTGATTGATTTAAGTCTTTTTAAGCATAAATTGAGATAATTGTATGTTTTTAAGTTGAATTTCCATGAAACCATGCATGATCCATGATTTTTCAACTTTGATATTATGATGAGGTTTTGAACTATGAAAGATGGAATTATGAAGATAAGTATGTTCTTTATGAAATTGAGATAAGTGATTTAAGGTTACTCTAAGAGTGAAGCATCAATGTTGTTGTTGTTGTGTTGTGAAAGGATTTTCTCAGATGAAGGATTCATAAGGGCTGAAAAGTTTTCTCTGCTAAACTTTGAATCAAGATTAAGGAGCTATTCTAATGAACTCTAGCTTGGACTGGCTATTTGATGTGCCCTTCCATGAATGATAAGGCATGTTAAGAATTATGATTAATCCGTGGAAATTATGCTTAGCACGGAGAGGATATTGAGATGGAGGCTCTCCCGTAGTAGAGGCTGGGTTTCTAGTAGCAATCTCCTTATCCCATAAACTTTGTGCCACCATAGGATGATTGTCTTAGATAGACATTAGCTAATCAATCTACTTAAGCTATAAGTTATGGTTCTTACCTTGGCAAGTAAGGACAACTCTTTTCGATGTGGGGTAGACACCGGATTCCATGTTATAGCTCACATGGTCTATCTCGGTTAAGGCTCACTTCCTACAATAATGAACTAAGGTTACTTCTAGATGTATCTCAAATGTGTTTTTAAATGACGTTTAGCTTGCATTGATCATGATTATGCTCATGTTTTCCATCATGTCATTTTATGATTTAACTTGGTCATTGCATTTGCATATAACCCCTTTTAAGCATGATTTTGTAACTTCTATGCATAGTTATCATACTTGGTACATTCTATGTACTAGCGCATACTCTTGCCTACATTGTTTCACTAATGTAGGGCGTGATGACTCCTCTCCATCCACTCATGGCTAGATCATTGTACTTGTGATTAAGAAGACTTGGTGAGTCCTCATACTTCGAGGAAAATGCCACATTTATAGTTTTATGTCATTTTACTTTAGAAATTGCATACGTCCCAAATTTCATTCTATTGATGTATTAGATGGCTTTGAGACTATGTTAGACTTCCACTATTTTGTCAAACTCTTTTAAATAGAAATTGTCTTTTGAACTCTTAAATACTATTATCTTGTATGATGTATGCTGTCACAACCCGATTTCTCAAGTCATGATGGCGCCTATAGCCCACCGGTAGGCAAGCCAAACTCTATCCCGGAACTTAACAGTAATGGGATTAAGTGTGGAAACTAGTCCAAAACAAGCAGAAGCATATAAATAAAACACAAACAAGAGAGCTGAAGCGAAACCAACCCAAAATGATATATACGATACCTCCAAAAATCTGGAAGTCACATGTACAAAACTACTAACCTAAATACAAGTCCCAAAAGTGGGCAACAGAAACAATTGTCTTGAAAACAAAAGACAAGCCAAAATATATATACAGAAGGAGAGAGGTAATCCCAGAACGCCATGTGCTTACCCTAGTCTCCTGAAAAGATAGCTCCAGGCCCGAACTCAATGCTGATAACTGGTGCTCAGACCTACATCACTAAAATAGATGCAGACTGTAGCATGAGTACCAAAACAAAAGGTACCCAGTAGGCATCATAGATCGACTGAGAAAGAAAGGTAAAGACAAGCAGACAAGATAGAATCAGCAACAACAATAACAGAGGTCAACAAAACGGAAACAGAACAAGTGAAAAGTAAAGTGAGGATAGCTAACTAAACCCAACTGCCCCCCCCCCCATAAGACCCGCTGGGCACACTCGTGCGCAAGTTTAAATAAAACCCGAACAGACTCCTATAAGCCCGACAGGTACACAGAAGAGCTATACTACAGAAATGAGGAACACCAACTCTAGAAGTCTCCAACCAAGGGTCTCGGACCCGGAAATCATCACCTGGGCCCAGCCCAATCATCAGCCACGAGCTGGCAATAACGAGTCCCACCCGCGTAACCTCGGCCTCGTTCTAGAATAATATCAGAGCCCAACTCAATTATCAACACATGGGCCCAGCCCAAATCATCAATCACGAGCCGGCAATATCGAATCCCACCCGCGTAACCTCGGCCTCATGCTGGAACAATATCACCCGCTCTACGGTCTTGAGCTAGGAATAACAGACTCTAACCGCATGTCATCGGTCTCGAACGGGAGCTAATCAGTCTACGCTCAACAGTCTAGCACTGGAAATATCGGTTCCATCGGGTAACGTCAATCACGAGCTAGGACTAGTAGCTACGCTCCACAGACTCGCACTGCAAATAGCGGGCTGCAATCATATAACGTCAGCTATGGACCAGAGTGAATAGCCACCCCTGTTAGCCTAGCGCTGCAAATATCGGATGTTAACCGCGTAACCTCAGTCTCGAACTGGAGGTATCCACCTCAAACTAGATAGAACCACTACGAACCACACAACGCAAGGCTAACCATCATGGGCCACTGCCCACAAGTATATCAAACGAAGGCTCCCAGCCTAACACAATCCAACCATGAATCGGCTCAATGCAACATCCTCCGGCAGCATCCCACAATCTCAGAAAATAGATGGGAGAGAATCAGTAGAATCGAAGGCCACAAGAACGCCTAAATCAAGGCTCACACTATCAGACCCAAGTCTGCTATATCAGTCAACAAGGACCTTGTCCATCCGAATTTGTCCGTCCGAATCACCGTCGGATACATACTCAAGTCAACGGGGGCATAGGGCTAACGCAACACTACCTTAACCTATCCTAAATCTGAAATCACAATAATCAATCCAACACAGAATCCAAAGACCAGGACCCACTCATGCATCAGCAGATAACCACAACACAAATACCATCAATCCAAGTCGACAACCCAACCTACAACATGATACTAGCCAAAAACAACCCAACAGTCAACTATAAAATAGGAAATTGGGTAAAAAGGGAACCAATACTAGCTAGCCACCCCAAATTCACAAATATCAACTAGCATTTACACAATCAAGCTCAATCTAGAAGGAAGGGAAGTTGTAACCTACCAAAAAGCCGATCACAAGCGCTCCAAGTCACTCAGCCGAAGATTTCTCCTTCCGAACGGCCTCAGACTACTGTCACGCTATCAAAAATAGAATCGCAGCGTCAATACGGTCATTTAGACACTAAAATCAAAATATTCGGAGACAGACCAATTTTGGAGTCAAATCGGGCAAAGTGAGACCTGCTCCGGATTTTCTGGAATTGACTCCGTGAAAAGGTCCCAAATCCTTCCCCTGTAACCTACCAAAAAGCCGATCACAAGCGCTCCAAGTCACTCAGCCGAAGATTTCTCCTTCCGAACGGCCTCAGACTACTGTCACGCTATCAAAAATAGAATCGCAGCGTCAATACGGTCATTTAGACACTAAAATCAAAATATTCGGAGACAGACCAATTTTGGAGTCAAATCGGGCAAAGTGAGACCTGCTCCGAATTTTCTGGAATTGACTCCGTGAAAAGGTCCCAAATCCTTCCCCAAACACAAATCCCAAAATGGATCGCCCATCAGGGGTCGGATCCGCTCCTAACAGCCCACCACAATAAATCACAAAACTAAACAAAATAGGCCAACAAAGAACTTACCCTCGATTTCACAGAAAGTGAGGAACACCCAACGAACACCAACCTAAAACCCACGAAGCCAATGAGAATCCGAGCGCCTGGACTTCGAATCGATGAAAACCGACCACCGAGGAGATTTTTATGGAGGTTTGAAGCTCTCCAAAATGGGAGCTTTGACCTCATTAAATAGACATTGCCAGGTCTTTCCTCTCCGCGAACGCGGAGAGTAATCTCCCCAAAGCTCCGCGAACGCGGCCTTAGGCCCGTGAATGCGGAGAACAAACCTCCACCATCGCAAAGACCTCCGCGAACGTGGCCTCAGACCCGTGAATGCGGAGAACAAGGATAACCCTCACCCAACAGACCTCCGCAAACGCGGAGCACAAGCTGCTCCCACACACACAGACCTCCGCGAACGCGGAGATCCTTCCGCAAACGTGGAGCACAAGGTCCCCAAACCTCCGCAAACGCGGCCACTGGCCCGCAAACGCGGAGTAGAAACCTTCATACCTCCAGGAACGTAAAGCCTATCCAGCGAATGCGGAGAACAATGGTGTCTGCACTAACAACCGCTGCACCAGCTAAGTTTTGGAGAATTCCAAAACTCTGACGGGGTGCTCGGAATTCGTTCGGATCCTCGTGCACGCAAATGAAATATGCTACCCCCTTGAATTTGACATTTCGGACTCAATGGCGCAGTCAAAATTTTCATACGGAGTTGTTGCGACAAAAAGTGGGTCCCACACCCAATGAGCCATTTTAGCCAACTTCTACCGGAGGTCTCAAAACCAGATCAGAAGCTCTTGATAATTCTTGAAGGGTCGTTCTAAACCAAACTCGACATTCTTGAACTAACCGCGCTTTCAAAATTTCCATCCGAGTGCATTTTCCAAGAATGTTGACCGAAGTCAACCTTAAACCAAATTTCAAAAACTAAAGAGCTAACTGGCCCAAAAATCACACCGGAAACCCCAAGACTTGGGCATACCATGCTCCTAGCCTAATTTGGCCGCTCCGGAGCTGATGGAACCGTCAGAATTCTCATCTGAGGTCGTTTACATGAAGTTATGACCGAAATCAAATTTTCAAGGTTCAAAAGCTCCAAAACAGAAAAATAGGCATAAAACTCAAGCGAACGACCAGGCAATCGAACAGTCAGTGCTAGCAAGTCATAAATGACTTGGGGTCGCTACAGGAACGCTCTAAATGACAGAAAGAAGGTATTAACACAGAAATGACCTGGAGGGTCATTACAATATCCACTACTAAAAGTACTTTCGTCTGCAAAAGTAAGGATCAAGAAGTACCTGAGGGCTCAAATAAGTTAGGGAATTGCTCCCGCATCTTCCGCTCGATCTCCCAAGTAGCTTCCTCAACTGGACAATACCTCCAACGAACCTTAACCACAGGAATGACTCTCGACCTCAGTTGCCTCACATCTCTGGCAAAAATAGCAACGGGCTCCTCTGTATAAGTCAAGCAATCATCCAACTCAACGACATCATACTGGAGCACATGAGACTCATCTGGAACATATCGACGCAGCATCGAAACATGGAATACTGGATGAATGGCTGAGAATGCTGGAGGTAAAGCCAACTCATAAGCCACCTCGCCAACTGCCCTCAAAATCTCAAAAGACCCGATATACCTGGGGCGAAGCTTGCCCCGCCTCCCAAATCTCATCACGCCCTTCATAGGAGATACTCGGAGGAATACTCTGTCACCAACGAAAAAACTCAATGGTCGGTGCCTGCGGTCTTCATAACTCTGTTGTCTCCTCTGAGCTGTCCTGAGCCTGTCCTGAATCAACCTCACAGGTTCCAAGAACTCCTGAAATAGATCTGTACCATGCGGCCTAGGCTCCGTAGACTCAAACCAACCGACTGGAGTGCGACAATGCCTATCATATAGGGCCTCAAACAGGGCCATCTGGATGCTGGAATGGTTGCGGTTGTTGTACGCAAACTCTGCCAAGGGCAAGAAGTGGTCCTACTGACCCCCAAAGTCTATAACACAGGCCCGCAACATATCCTCAATAACCTGAATAGTGCGCTCTGACTGGCCATTACTCTGTGGGTGAAATGTTGTGCTAAGATCCACATGGGTGCCCAACTCTTCCTGAAATGCTCTCCAAAAGCTAGAAGTGAACTGTGGGCCCCAGTTTGAGATAATAGAAACAGGCACACCATGAAGACGGACTACCTCCCGGATGTAGATACGGGCTAACCTCTAAGTATGGTAGGATGTATGAACAGGGATGAAGTGTCCTGACTTGGTCAATCAATCCACGATGACCCAGATACTGTCAACACCCCTAGGAGTCTGTGGCAACCCAACAACGAAGTCCATGGTGATACGCTCTCATTTCCACTCAGGAATGGGTAATCTCTGCAACTCTCCACCATGCCTCATATGCTCGGCCTTCACCTGCTGGCAACACAAACAATGGGACACATAATCTGAGATGTCCCTCCTCATATAGCTCCACCAGTAATGATGTCTCAAATCATGATACATCTTAGTTGTGCCCGGATGAATAGAGTATCTGGAATCATGGGCCTCACTAAGGATCAGCTGGATCAAGTCACCAACTCTTGGAATGCACAATCGGCCAGCAAACCTTAAAACCCCATCTGAACCTAAGGAAGCCTGACCGGCATCACCTGCCAACACTCTATCTCTGAGTGCTACCAAAGACTCATCCTCAAACTGACGACTGCAAATCTGATCAAGCAGAGATGACTAAACCCCAACATATGCTAATACCCTGCTGGAATCTGAAACATCAAGTATGATCATCTGATTGGCTAAGGACTGAATCTCCAAAGCCAAGGGTCGCTCCGAAATAGAAAGGAATGGTAGACTACCCATACTCACTGCCTTCCGACTCAAGGCATCTGCTACTACATTCGCCTTGCCCGGATGGTAGAGAATAGAGAGATCACAGTCTTTCAGGAGCTCAATCCACCGATGCTGCCTAGAATTAAGGTCCCTCTGAGTCATGATGTACTGAAGGCTCCTGTGATCAGTTTATATCTCACAATGAACTCTATACACGTAGTGCCTCAAAATCTTAAGCGTGAAAACTACAGCCGCCAACTCCAAATCATGAGTGGGGTAGTTGCGCTCGTGCAGCTTAAGCTGGCTTTCTGTATAAGCAATAACCCAGCCCTCATCCATCAGAGCAACACCCAAACCAACGCCAGATGCGTCACAATAGACCGTGAAGCCCTCACCCTTAACTGGAAGAGTCAATATATGAGCGGTGGTAAGAAACTCCTTGAGCCTGAGAAAGCTCCTCTCACACTCCTTCGACCACACAAATGGAACATCCTGATGAGTCAACCGAGTCAAAGGTGCCGCTAAAGTGGAGAAACCCTCAACAAAGCGTCTGTAATACCCTGCCAATTCAACGAAGCTCCAAATCTCAGTCACAGAAGTGGGCCTAGCCCAACTACGGATAGCCTCAATCTTAGCCGAATCTACCATAATGCCATCCTTCGACACCACGTGCCCCAAGCACGCTACAGACTCCAGCCAAAACTCACACTTTGAGAACTTGGTATAAAGCCTATGATCTCTCAAAGTCTGGAGCACTATCCTCAAATGTTGTTCATGCTCACGATGGCTCCGCGAGTATAACAAGATGTCATCAATGAAGACAATGACAAATGAGTCCAAATACTGCCTGAACACTCGAGTCATCAAATCCATAAAGGTGGCAGGGGCATTAGTCAACCCAAAAAACATAACCAGGAACTCATAATGGCCATAGCGAGTCTTAAATGCTTTCTTAGGGATATCCTCTGCTCTAATCCTCAGCTGATGGTACCCAGATCTCAAGTCGATCTTAGAAAACATGGCAGCACCATGAAGCTGGTCGAATAGGTCATCAATACAAGGCATAGGATAACTGTTCTTCACCGTCACCTTATTTAACTACCTATAATCGATACACATCCGCATGGTGCCATCCTTCTTCTTCACAAACATGACAGGGGCACCCCAAGGGGATACACTAGGTCTGATGAACCCTCTACTCAAGAGATCCTGGAGCTGATCACTGAGCTCCCTAAGCTCTGTAGGTGTAATGCGGTACAGTGGGATAGAGATGGGATGAGTACCCGGCTCCAAGTCTATGCCAAAGTCAATGTCCTGATCTAGGGGTAGGCCAGGAAGGTCGGCAGGAAACACATCTGCGAACTCTCAGACAACAGGCACTAAATCAATGGTAGGGCCCTCCATACTCACCTATCTGACATAAGCCAAGTAAGCCAACCATCCATTGTCCACCAGCCTCTGGGCCCGAATACAAGAAATCACCCCAACTGGTGTGCGACTTAAAGAATCCTGCCACACCACCGGTGGGATACCAGGAATATCTAAAGTCACGATCTTGGCATAACAGTCCAAGACAGCCCGGTGAGGAGATAGTCAATCCATACCCAGAATCACATCAAAGTCTACAATACACATCACAATAAGATCAACCAGAGTGTCCTGCTCCCGAATGGTCACCACACAGGACCTGCAAACCCGATCCACTACTAAAGAATCCCCTACTGGGGTCAAAACATGCAATGGAACCAATAAGGGCTCAGGACTCACTCCCAAACGAGGCACACAGTAATCTGACACATAATAATAGGTAGAACCTGGATCAAACAAGGTTGAAGCGGGCTGATGGCATAAGAGAACTGTACCTATGATCACGTCATCTAACGCCTCGGCCTCTGCTCTGGCTAGAGCTACATAAAAATGACCCTGGGTGCCTCTACCCCGCGCATCTACTTTGCCACAAGTCCTGCCTCCCCTGGGCCCTCCCCGAGAACCCTGTTGCTGACCCCATCCTCTAGCTGGAGGTGCCACTGCTGACACCGGCCTCGCTGCCTGAGGGGCTGGTAAAGCTGATCTAGATGAAGGGAACTCCCTGGCCCAATGACCTAGCTCCCCACAGGTGAAGCAACCTTGAGAAGACCTGCTAACTGCTGGAGGTCGGCCACCCCGACCTGATGCACCTGTCTGAAACCCACCTCGATCCTGACTCGGACCAGCACTATAACCGCTCTGACGAGGGTAATCTCCATCTGACGTCTGCAATGCAGCCTAAAATGGGCTACTGGACTGCCCTGGCTGGAACCCCTGGTAACCCCGACTTTAGGTATCTCTCGACCAGCGATGGGTCCCACTAAAGCTGTCATCTGGGCCTCTTGTCGCTGCCCACGTGGGCCTCACGATGAAGATTCTCAAGGGTACGGGCATGGTCTACCACCTCTAAAAAGGAACAGCCTGCTGCCAACAAGGATTGCAACTCGATCCTCAGTTGTAGTCTCAACCCTTTGACGAAGCATCGAACCTGCTCCTCCTCTGTAGGTAGAATCATGGTAGCATGATGGGACAACTCCAGAAATCTGGTCTCGTACTCAGTCACCATCATGGAGCCCTGCTCCAATCTTGAGAACTCATCACGAAGATGATCCCTGATGCTCCGTGGAATAAACTTGGCCAAAAAAGCCTCAGAAGACTTCTCCCACGGTACTGGTGGTGCTTCGGCTGACCTGGTCCCAATGAACAAACGCCACCACTGTCTGGTTGGTCCGTCTAGTTGATAAGCTGTGAAGTCAGCTCCTCTGGACTCCACTAAACCCAAGGTCTGCAACCTCTCACGGCAAGTAGTTAAGAACTCGTGGGCATCCTCCCTCGCAGCCCTTGAGAACCTCGGCGGTGATAGTCTAAGAAGCAACCCAAGCATCTTCTGCTTTCGCAGAGGCATAACCCCATCCAATGGGTCCAACTGAACCACGGCTGGTGCTGGTGGCTGAAGAACCTCTGGTGCCACTACTGCAGGCTGGTCTTGCTATGCCTGAACCGGCTCTGGGACTGGTGCTGGGGCCGGCTGCTGCTCCTGCTGCTGCATACTCCTGATGGCAGCTAGAATCTGGGTAAGCATGCCCTTAAGATCAGGAGCCATAACTGGTGCTGGTGGTGGCTGCGCTGGTCTCGGCTCCACCAGCTGAGGATGAATCTGCTCTGCTCGAGGCTCTGGCTTCGGCTCCGGCTCTGGAGTCCTTTCTCTTTCTCAGCTGGTGCCGCAGCACTATGTAAACCTCCTCTACGCGTACGAACCATCCCCTGTAACAGAACGGAACAAGTGAGATTTCAAGAAACCAACTGGACAGACATGCACGAAAAGATACAAAATAAGACAACATACTATGGACATCTTGTAGCCTCCTGAAGATAAGTCTCGGACATCTCTGCACTGATCCTCGAGACTCTACTAGATGTTAGTTCTGTACAAGTGAGACCAATGAACCTAGGCTCTTATACCAATTTGTCACGACCAGATTTCTCAAGTCATGATGGCGCTTACAGCCCACTGGTAGGCAAGCCAAACTCTATCCCGGAACTTAACAGTAATGGAATTAAGAGTTGAAACTAGTCCAAAATAAGTGGAAGCATACAAATAAAACACAAATAAGAGAGTTGAAGTGAAACCAACCCAAAATGATATGTACAATACCTCCAAAAATATGGAAGTCACATGTACATAACTACTAACCAAATACAAGTCCCAAAAGAGGACCACAGAAACAACTGTCTCGAAATCAAAAGACAAGCCAAAATATATATACAGAAGGAGAAAGGTAATTCCTGAACGCCATGTGCTCACCCTAGTCTCCTGAAAAGACAGCTCCAGGCCCAAACTCAACGCTGATAACTGGTGCTCGGACCTGCATCACAAAAACAGATGTAGAGTATAGCATAAGTACCAAAACAATAGGTACCCAGTAGGCATCATAGGCTGACTAAGCAAGAAAGGTAAAGACAGGCAGTCAAAGATAGACTCAGCAACAACAGTAACAGAGGTCAACAGAACGAAAACAGAACAAGCGAAAAGTAAACTGAGGATAGCTAACAAAACCCAACTGGGCCCCCCCATAAGACCCACTGGGCACACTTGTGAGCTAGTTTAAATAAAACCCGAACAGACCCCCATAAGCCCGACAGGTACACAAAAGAGCTATACTGCAGAAATGAGGAACACCAACTCCAGAAGTCTCCAACCAAGGGTCCCGGACCTGGAAATCATCACCTAGGCCTAGCCCAATCATCAGCCACGAGCCGGCAATACCAAGTCCCACCCATGTAACCTCGGCCTCATTCTAGAATAATATCAGAGCCCAGCAAAATCATCAAAACATGGGCCCAGCCCAAATCATCAGTCACGAACTGGCAATACCGAATCCCACCCGCGTAACCTCGGCCTCATGCTGGAACAATATCACCCGCTCTACGGTCTCGATCTGGGAATAACAAACTCTAAGCGCGTGTCATCAGTCTCGGACTGGAGCTAATCAGTCTGCACTCAACAGTCTAGCACTGGAAATACCGGTTATATCCGAGTAACGTCAATCATGAGTTGGTACTAGTAGCCTACGCTCCACGGACTCGCACTGGAAGTAACGGGCTGTAATCGTATAACGTCAGCTACGAACCGGAGCGAATAGCCTACCCCCGTCAGCCTAGCACTAGAAATACCGGATGCTAACCCTGTAACCTCAGTCTAGAACTGGAGCTATCCACCTCAAACCAGATAGAGCCACTACGAACCATACAACGCAAGGCTAACCATCACTGACCGCCGCCCACAAGTATATCAAACGAAGGCTCCCAGCCTAACACAATCCAACCATAAATCAGCTCAACGCAACATCCTCCGGTAGCATCCCACGATCTCAGAAAATAGAGGGGAGAGTATCAGAAGAATCGAAGGCCACAAGAACGCCTAAATCAAGGCTCACACTATCAGACCCAAGTCTGCTATATCAGTCTACAAGGACCTAGTCCATCCGAATCGCCGTCGGATACATACTCAACTCAACAGGGGCATAATCCAAAGACCCGGTCCCACTCATGCATCAGAAGATAACCTATCCTAAGTCTGAAATCACAATAATCAATCCAGCACATAATCCAAAGACCCGTTCCCACTCATGCATCAGAAGATAACCACCCAACAGATAACCCACAACATAAATACCATCAATCCAAGTCGACAACCCAACCTACAACATGATACTAGCCCAAAACAACCCAAAAATCAACTATAAAATAGGAAATCGGGTATATAGGGAACCAATACTAGCTAGCCACCCCAGATTCACAAATATCAACCAGCATTTACACAATCAAGCTCAATCTAGAAGGAAGGGAAGCCGTAACCTACCAAAAAGCCGATCACAAGCGCTCCAAATCACTCAGTTGAAGATTTCCCCTTTTGAACGGCCTCAGACTGCTACCATGCTATCAAAAATAGAATCACAACGTCAATACGGTCGTTTAGACACTAAAATCAACAAATTCAGAGATAGACCAATTTGGGCAAAGTGGGACCTGCTCCGGATTTTTCAGAATTAACTCCTTGAAAAGGTCTCAAATCCTTCCCCAAATACGAATCCCAATATGGATCGCCCATTAGGGGTCGAATCCACTCCTAACAACCCACCACAACAAATCACAAAACTAAACAAAATAGGCCAACAAAGAACTTACCCTCGATTTCTCAAAAAGCGAGGAACAGCTAACAAACCCCAACCTAAAACCCACGAAGCCAATGAAAATTCGAGCGCCTGCGACTTCGAATTGCTAAAAACCGACCACCGAGGAGATTTTTATAGAGGTTTGAAGCTCTCCAAAATGGGAGTTTCGACCTCATTAAATAAACACTGCTAGGTCCTTCCACTATGCAAACGCGGCCAAGCCTCCGCAAACGCGGAGTGTAATCTCTCCAAAGCTTCGCGAATGCGGCCCAAGGCCCGCGAACGCGGAGAATAAACCTCCACCATCGCACAGACCTCCGCGAACGTGGCCCCAGGCCAGTGAACGTGGAAAGCAAGGATCACCCTCACCCAGTAGACATCCGCGAACGTGGAGCAGAAGCTGCTCCCACACACACAGACCTTCGCGAACGCGGAGAGCTTCCGTTAACGCGGAACACAAGGTCCCCAAACTTCTGCGAACACGGCCACTGACCCGCAAACACGGAGTAGACACCTACACGGAGCCTATCCCACGAACGAGGAGATCAATGGTGTCTGCACTAACAGCTGCTGCACCAGCTAAGTTTTGGAGAATTCCAAAACTCTGACGGGGTGCTAGGAAGTCGTTCGGAACCCCGTTCACGCAAACGAAATATGCTACCCCCTCGAATTCGACATTCTGGAATCAATGGCGTAGTCAAAATTTTCATACGAGGTTGTTCCGATAAAAAGTGGGTCCCACACTCAATGAGCCATTTTAACCAACTTCTACCGGAGGTCTCAAAATCATATCGGAAGCTCCCGGTAATTCTTGAAGGGTCATTCTAGACCAAACTCAGTATTTTGGAACTAACCGCACTGTCAAAATTTTCATCCGAGCATGTTTTCTAAGAATGTTGACCGAAGTCAACCTTTAAACCAAATTTCAAAGACTAAGGAGCTATATGTTCCCAAAATCACGCCGGAAACCCCGGGACTTGGGCAAACCATGCTCCAAAATTGAAAAACGGGCATAAAACCCAAACGAACGACCAAGCGACCGAATAGTCAGTGCCAGCAAGTCATTTATGAGTTGGGATCACTACAGAAATGCTCTAAACGACAAAAAAAAAGGCATTAACACAGAATGTCTAAGTGACTTGTATGGGGCCTCTCGGAGTCTTATTCGCCATGTCACGTCTAGGGGTTACTTTAGGTCGTGACAAACTTTGTATTTAGAGCATAAGGTTTTAGAAAGATCCTAGGATGTCTCATAAGCCACGACGAGTAGAGTCTTGTTCATGGGTTTGAAGCGCGCCACACTTATGAATGAGAGGCTATAAAATGTTTAGAAAACTCCACTTCTTTCATCACTCTAAAGTTGTGCGATAGAGTTTAACTCTATATGTCTCTCTCTCCTAATCACTATCCGATGCTTTTCAAGATATGGCTACTCAAAGGGCATATGCTAGGAGGAATGTGAGAGAGAATGTGAAACAAGAAGCTCCTCAAGTTCCAATCGACCCTTTGGCCGAGCAAGTAACTAATGTGGAGTTTAGGGCTTCTTTTCAAGTGTTGGCCCAAGCCATGACGGCCCAAGCCAATAGGGAGGTTGTGGTCCCCGTAAACCCAAATGTGGGTACGGTGGTAACTAGAGTGAGGAACTTCACTAGGATGAATCCTCCAAAGTTTCATGGTTCCAAAGTTGAGAAAGATCCTCAAGAGTTTATTGATGAGGTGTACAAGGTTCTAATGATCATGGGTGTGACGCCGGTGGAAAAAGTGGAATTGGCCACTTATCAACTTAAGGGTGTTGCTCAAGTTTGGTTCAACCAATGGAAGGAAGAGAGGGTGGTTAATGGTTTTCCTCTTGATCGGAAGGAGTTTAAAGTTACTTTCCTTAATAGGCTCTTTCCCCTTGAGATGAGGGAGGCAAGGGTGCTTGAGTTTATTAACCTTCATCAAGGAAACATGAGTGTAAAGGAGTATGCTTTGAAATTCACACAATTTTCTAGGTATGCTCCTATTATGGTTGTCGATCCTAGGGCAAGGATGAGTAAGTTTGTTTCGGGTGTGTCTGAAATATTGGTCAAAGAATGTCGTACCGCCATGCTTATCCATGATATGGACATTTCTCGTCCAATGGTTCATGCTCAACAAATTGAAGAGGAGAAACTAAAGGAGAATTCTAGGGAGACAAAGAGGGCTAGGATCGGTGATGGTGACTTTTCACACTCAAGGCTCGATGGGCATGGTCATTTTAAGTTCCGACAAAGATTATCCGATCAAGGTTCCTTCAATGCTCCAGCTCCTAAGCTCAATAAGGAAAGGGTGTCTAACCCTAAGCCTCAAGGAGGAATTAGTGGTGGATTTTCATCGAATACTATGTGGAAGGAAGCATGAGGGTAAATGCTTAGCTGGTACAGATGGCTGCTTTGGTTGTGGTAAGAGTGGTCATAAGATAAGGAATTGTCCATCACTTATGACTAAGGGAAGAGAAGGTAGACAAGCTCCGCCTAGTGGTTCGGGTTCAAATGTTCCTAAGCAAAACAGATTCTATGCACTCCAAAATTGTCATGAGCAAGAGGGTTCTCCCGATGTTGTTACCGCTATGTTGAAAGTCTTTAATCTTGATGTTTATGCATTGCTTGACCCTGGTGCTACCTTGTCTTTTGTGATGCCATATGTGGCTATGCGGTTTGATATTCTTACGGATGTGTTGTTAGATCCTTTTTCTGTCTCTACTTCTATTGGTGAATCTATCATGGCTAAAAGAGTCTATAAAACTTGTCCCATCTCCTTATCCCATAGAATCATTCATGTTGACCTGGTAGAGCTTGATATGCTATATTTTGATGTTACTCTTGGGATGGATTGGCTGCATTCATGTTATGCTTCTATTTATTGTAGAACTCAAGTAGTCAAGTTCCAATTTCCAAATGAACCCGTCCTAGAGTGGAAAGTGGGAAATTCTATGCCTAAGAGTTAGTTTGTTTCTTGTCTTAAAGCTAGAAAGATAATTTCTAAAGGTTGCTTATACCATCTTGTTCGGGTTAGGGATATGGATTCTGAAACCCCTATATTTGAGCCTGTCCCCGTGGTTAATGAGTTTCTGGAAGTGTATCCCGATGATTTACCCGGTGTTCCTCTCGAAAGGAAATAGACTTTAGCATTGACCTTCTCCCAGATATGCTCTCTCTCTCTCTCTCGCTATATATATATAAAGTTGAATATAGAAAAGGTGATGTGGCACCTCTCTAAGGCCACCATTTGCATATATCTTTTTTCTCCTTTTTTGACATTTTTTCCTATTTTTCTCATTTATATTCTATGTAAAAAGACCTCAACAATCACTCATTGAATTCTCTTAATTATGTTTAATATATATTCTTAAAGTATTTTTCTTCCAATAAAGACCAATGAAATGTACTGTCACGTTCTTCCCTATTTAATTCACCATAAATGAGTAAATAATGGATAACTTATTCTCTATGATAATGGAGAACTTAAAAGACATTTGGGAAGTTATATAATGTATACAATTGTACAAGTTAATTAACTTCAAATCCTTGCCAGTCATGCATTTAGCCAAAAATAATAATTTGTAGTACAACTTTTCTTCATGAAGCAGGTGATCATATATGATATGGCAAGGATATGTGAGCTATGAAAATTTATGACATCGTTTGGTCTTTCACTCCTTCATCTATATGTACTTGTATAAGTTCATATCAATTAGAATCTTATTCAGCCTATCAAACACTTATTCTTGAGTAAGACACTTTTTCTCACATGAAATTTACTTGAATGAACATCGAATCTGTAATGAAATAATTGATTTAATTTAATGTTTTTTTTTTGTTATTGATGTTTTCAATTTATATCCTAAAAAAGTTTAAAATAGATATTTTCGGAAACACATTTGATGAATGACACTGGATTATCAAAGATTTCTGATTTCGGTTAATTCTCTCAATTAGTCAAACAGATAAGGTATTTGACATTTACGCTACAATTTATTTTACTATCAAAGATGGTTAATTCATCCGAAGCTATCGATTGTTGCACCTATTTAATCTCTCATATATCGAATCATAAGATTTTCTTATAGTTTAATTTTTGCATAACTAAACAAACACTACTTAGATCCTTTTTGAAATGACTTATTTTCAGTGTTTTAAAGTCAAAATTGCTTTTAGACTTTTTTAGTGTTTGAATAAAATAAAAAATTGTTATTAGTCAGAAAGACAAAAATAAGTCATAAATTAGAATTTCTAATTTATAACTTTGACTCATAAGCCAAAAACTCTAAGCACATCCAAACATGCTCTTAGAAAGATGAAAAATTATTCGTAGTAGATGAGCTACGTATAATTTGAAGGCTTCAAAGGTTACTTCAGGTGAATATAAAAATTTAAAGTTTTTTCTCTACCTGTTACTTCTTTAGAAAAAAGAAATGGTGATACATGATTTTTATTCTGCAAAATAATTTTTGGTGATATAGGATTATCATTTTCCTTCGTTGCAAAAAAGTGAAAAAATATTTTTGTCATATATTGTGCTTAAAATACATAAAATAAGTATTAAATTAACAATTATAAAAGAATAATAAAAGGTTTATGTTATAAAGATTAAAAAAAGGGATTCTTTTACTATTTAATAAAAACTTATATTTAGACTCTTGAATTTTTAAAAATAAGGTAAATACAAATAAAAAAATGTTCACTAATGATATAAATATTTATAATTATTAACAGTAAATAATATTTCCATATAAAATAAATAACTATTAAAGTGGAAGAGAAAAGTTAAGTAGGTATTTAGAATAATTATAATGGAGGAAGTCAAGTAGGTATATTTAGAGACTTTGTGCTACTTAAAATAAAGTAATGCATAAAATATTGCTCAGAAATTATATTATTCATTAAAAATAATATTTATTAGTAGAAGCATATTTAGATATACTTATATTTATAAAAATAATACCATTTTGTAATTTTTTAATTAACTAAACTTAAGCAGTGATTCTAAGACTATGACTTGACATCTCTCTTTAGCAACTATTCTTTTATTTTTTGGATCACTCTTTGTTCAGCTATTCTACTTATTTTTTTCTTCTTTTTCTGACTTTTCTCTCATTTTTAGTCGTTTATTTATTTTTATTTAATTCTTCTCCAAAACTCATGCCTTTTCATCTTCATAATTTCTACTCTTAATTAGTATTAATAATAGCTATAACTTCCAAGTTTAATACATTCGTAACCCCCCAATTATTTCATATTCAAGTTTATGACATCTTAAAATTATATCAAAATAATATTTTTATCCAAATATATTTGTTTTGACCTTAGTTATCCTCTACTTTGATTTTGCAATAGCTATTGACAAAGACTACTTTGTGTAATTAATTTTGTTTCTACAGAGGATGCAAAATAAGATATATAAAAGAGCAAAATTGATTTGAAAATTTCGTATGAAATTATAAGAGCATTAAGAGTAATTCTCGAGAAACATTAAATTGCATTTGGGGATGCACTTTGATGGCCGGAGATAATTGAAATTACTATGAAATTATTTTTTTATTTTTTAATATAAAACATGAATTCTTGAAAGATATAAGAAAAAATTATTTAAGAGAATTCATTTTTGACATTTTGCATAAAATTAGTAAAAAGTTGAAGTGTCACGACCCGACTCCTCAGGTCACGATGGCATCTACTACAACCCACCAGTAGGTAAGCCTAACCCATAGCCCGGAACAAGAAGCATCGGGCTATCAAGCGGAAGAGGAACCAATGAATAAAAAGAGGAGAAAGGGGAATAAACATAAATATAACCCAAGGAACTGTCCCCAAGACCTGGCATCAGTCAGTAATCAAGCATCTAAACAAAAAAAAAGTACAAAGGTTTTTACAAATACAAAATAGGTATAGACAGTCTTCGAAAGCAAGCTAAGTAAAGACTAGTCCTAGCCCAAAATAGATGGAAATCAGCAACTCTGGACACCAGGAGCTCACCCAACCTCCAAATGCTAGCTGCTTCGCACCAAAACCAATCACCGGCGATAACACGTACTATGATCTGTAGGGTGTAGAAGGTGTAGTATGATTACAAAACGAATGGTACTCAGTAGGCATAGGCCGAATGAGTTCCATAGATAAAACAAGTATAAATAACATATAAACAAGGTAGGAACAGTACAAGTAACTAAATAGGATCTAACACAAGGTAAAGTAGGAAATAAGAGTAAAGAGCTAGGATACGCGAATAAAGGAAACAGAGTCAAAGAACGCACCTGCAACCGCAAGCCACAACCTATTTACAAAAAGAGAGCACTATAGGAAGCAACTAATCAAGAACAAAATACTGACTGCCACCGCTAATCACCTAAGAACTAATCCAACTGAACCAAGCAGGAAGTACCAATAACAAATCCAGACTAAGACACTCTGAACACCAACTACAAATATAACACAAGATAAAGATAGGTATCATCAAACAATAACCGGCCGAACGCCCATACCCTCGGAAGGTACAAACAACAAACATACCCCCGGTCCCCATAAATCGAGGGACCAAACAGTAAACAAGTATACTGGTGATAGACGATGCTAATGAATGCAAGTTAGTAGTAAAAACCAGTAACATCATCGGTGGCTCTCAGAGATCATCCACAACCAAGTGTATAGACCCACCTCGGCCCTCTACCTGCTCGGTGGGACCCATGTAGCTCCCTCATCCAGTTCAGTGGTGCATCGGCCAGAGGGGCCTATAGGGGAAGTGAGAAGTCCATCTACACTGTCTGGGCCCAAACCAGGTCTTATACATAACATATAGCATCCCCGTAGTGGTACTGGAGAATGAATGGTCAAGCCGATATAGAAAGGGCGACGCCGTGCTGGATATCAATAAAAATTGAGTAAATCCTCGATGCCTCTGATACTGCCTGTATAAAAGGAGTACGTCCTCGACGCCTAATGAGTTTCAAAATCAGTTTATCGAAGTGGTCCAGGTGGTACTACTCCCGTTAAAAACCAGTTTTAGAAAATAGTAAAAGTGTGAGGATGTCCCCTCAAAAAAATAGTAAAAATCCAATGAAAGTAATGGGATGATACCACAAACAAGTGAAAATCCTCAGTCAATGCAAGCATGCCATCACCAGCATCCAAACAAGGTAAACACAATCAGAATTGTAATACCAAATAATGCCACACTACCAAGGCAAGGGAAACTAACCTGGGATCCAATCGCTCCTCGAGTACGGCCTCGGGCCCAACAATAGACAATAAAGCATCACAAGCCTACCGCTAATCAGAAAGCGCAGTATTCGGGAGATGGCTTAGAATCAAATAGGGGGAGAAATATCTCTATGATCGACGCCTTACTCCAAAATATGCCATCTCAGCTCCCAACGAGCACAACTAAGCCAAACCTACGACTACGACTACGACGAGCCTTTGAGGTCTCAGGCACTAGCACAAGGTACACCATCTATAATAAACCGACTAGCTATATGGGCGGTAAATCACATGATAAAGCACCTAGGGCTCAAACCTAGCCTAAGGCCATCAATACTGATCTTATATAAGGATAATAACGCTAAGTCTATTAATAACACAACCAAGGCACATAGCCTAATCTAAGGATTTAACAAGACTACTCTAGTCTTAGCTCAATCGGAGTCACGAAAATGAGATATAAGGAGGCAAATCCTATATTCGGCAAATACCATCCTAAATCACATGTAATATATACTAAACATTATCTAATAAAGCTCAGTCAAAGTGGGAGACCGTAGCCTACCTCGAAGCCGATCACGTGCGCTCCGAATCCACCCAATTGAAGTCCGCCTTTAAGAATCACCTCCAATCACCATCACGCTATCAAAATATTTATCAGAACGTCATTACAGACGTTGTGACACCAAAATTGCAATAATCGGAAATGGACCCAAAATCGGGTCTAAAATGGGATTATGAGACCCGCGCCAGGAATCCCAAAATAAACTCCGTGAAAAGGTCCCAAACCCTCCCCCGAACTTGTGTTCCAAAACGGAACACAATTCGGGGCTCGGAACAGGCCAGAATTTCAACATGTAACGAACCCACCAAAAAGCGAATTAAAATAACCAGGGCAGCAGTTTCAACACAGAATATACCTCAAACACAGAGTACCCCAACAGCTCCCAAACACTCCAATGCGTAGCCACGAACTTCCCGAACATGCTGGACTTCGAATCACCAAAATCCGAGCTAAAACGAGGGAGAAACGGCCAAAGGAAATATTATTCCTTGGCTGAATCACGTCTGTCCTTTTAAATAAATGACTAGACACAAAAGACCTCCGCGAACGCGGAGGCAAGGAAAACAAACCTCCGCGAACGCGGAGAAGAGGGAAACAAACCTCCGCGAACGTGGAGCCTTACCCGTGAACGTGGAGAGGAGGGACCCAGACCTCCGCGAACTCGGAGACCTTTGTGCGAACGCGGAGAGAAGGAAATTTGAGCTCCGCGAACGCGGCCACAAGTCCTCGGACGTAAGGGCCAAAAGAGGCCCGCAACACCAGCTGTGCACCAGCTGGTTTTGGCTTTGGCCGAAACTCCGACGGGGTGCTCGGGATTCGTTTGGAACCCTGTGCACGCAAATGAGATATGCTACCCCATCAAATTTGACGTTCAAGATTCAATGGCGCAGTCAAAATTTCCATACGATCGTTTCGATGAAAAGTGGGTCCCACATCCCAAGCCCCATTTTAGTCAACTTCTGCAAAGGACCTCGAAATTAAATTGGAACCCTCGGAAAGAGCAAGAAGGGTCGTTCTAGACCAAACTCGTCCTTTCGAAACTAACCGCGTTGAAGGAATTGCCATCCGAGTGTGTTTACCAAGAATGTTGACTAAAGTCAACCTTGGGCCAAATTTCAAAGGCTAAAGCACCAATTGGACCCAAAGTCACACCGGAAGCCTCGGGACTTTGGCCAGGCATGCTACTAGCCTAATTTGGCTGCTCCGGAGCTGATGGAACCAATCGAATTCCATTCTGAGGCCGTTTACCTAAGGTTATGACCGAAATCAACTTTTTAAGTTTCAAAAGCTCCAAAATAGGAAAACGGACTTAAAAACCAAACGAATGACCAGGCGATCGAACAGTCAGTGCCAACAAGTCATAAATAACTTGGGTTCACTACAGAAAAGCTCTAAGCGCTGTAAAGATTAGAAAACGGAGAAAATGACCTGGAGGGTCATTACATGATGACAAGTTAACTTAATTATTTTAAAACACGAAGCTAATTGTTACTATCTTCTTGGAGGAATTGAATAAGAAAAGATGTAACAAAATATATGAAAGAGAGCAAGGAAAATGGAAGAACCAAAAAATAATGTTGGAATGAATACAAAGACAAGTAGAATTATATGAGGAAAAATTTTTAAGGAAGAAATTTATAGGAAAACAGATTTAAAAAGGGTAGATAATCAAAAAAGTTAATCAAAAGGAAAAGGAAAATTTTAAATTTGTCAAAAAATTAATGTTGCGGATGCGATAAAAAAATTTAAAGAGAAAATAAGACAAAAGTGCATACGAGATTTATCTATTAAATATATAAATAAATAATTTAGTTTTAAACTTATTAAAATGAATGGAAGAAAATCAAGTTTTATTGAATTTTTTTCTTTCTGTACTTTCTTTTAAGAAAATAAAATTATTATTTCACTTACAATACATTATAATAATCAAGTATTTTTGAAGACTGAAAATACTTAACTGACGAAAATTTATGTATAAATTAAGAGTGAATAATAATAATTGGTTAAAATTTGAAAACTAAAAATAAAAAGCCACGAATTCGCCTAAACTAAGGCTCATACTATCAGACTCAATTCGGCTATTCTAGTCTTCAAGGATCTAGTTTGTCCGAAACAACGTCGGAGACAAATTAAAACACAAAGCTCGAGAGTCTAAGGTAACACTGGTCTATCCTAGGCTAAGGCTGGACATGCATCAGAAAGCAAGTAAATTCAAGTAATTCACATAGCATGCAGAAACCCAAACCACCCAACTAGCAAGATACTATGCCCGAAATAATGCCGATCAAACCTAAAACATGATATCTAAGAAGAGAGGTAAGAATACTAGGTCCCGCCCCCAATTCGTACTAATCAACATGAGTTCACACATTCAGGTTCAATCTAGATAGAAAGGAAGTCGTAGCCTACCAATAGGCCGATCGCGGGTGCTCCAAATCACAAGACCAGAGCTTTTCCCTTCCGAACGGCCTTTGAACGCTATCACACTATCAAAAATAGGATCACAACGTCAATACGGTCGTTTAGACACCAAAATTACCCAAAACAGAGTCGGACCAATTTTTAGAGTCAAACAGGAATTGTGGGACCCGCACTAGACTTTCTGGATTTGACTCCGCCAAAAAAATTAAAAAAGTACCTCCGAACTTTTGTTCCAAAATGCAACACAATTTGAGGCTCGAAACGCAGCGAAAACCCTGCAAATAAATCACACTTTAATCAATTTTAAAAAGTTGCAGCAGGTAAAAATCTGAATTTACCAAAATCTAAGGATGCTCAGCACTCCTTGAAGACTTCATGACGTAGCCTCGATAATTCTCAACACGTGGGACATCGAATCACCCAAAACTAAGCTAAAATGAGCAAGATGTCACCAAATCAATATAGCCAAAATTAAGAACTCGAAAAGCGCTACAACAAACTGGTTTATCGCAATTTTACCTGGAACGACGCACACTCGAATACTTCCGATCACTCTACAATGAAGCCACCATCAAAACAAAGCTTCAACACTTTGAATCACCACATTTGGCCAAGAAAGGAGAGAGATGGGATTTTGCAAATTTCAAAATGAGCTGATATTTATGCTATTTATGCACTAGATTTCAGCATTTTTTTGAAAACTTAAAATCTCTGACGGGATGTTTTGAACTCGTTCGGAGCCCCTTGCATGCAAACGATATATGCAACCATATCAAATTTGATATACCGGACTCAATGGCACATTCAAAATTTCCATACGAAGTCATCTTCATAAAAAATGGGTCCCACACCCAACCACTATTTTTAGTCAAAATTCACAAAGGAACTCGGAAGCCTTGGGACACGAACGAAGGGTCAATCTAGACCAAACTCGACATTCCAGAGCTAACTGCGCTGACGAAATTCTCATCAGAGCACGTTTATTCAGAATGTTGACTAAAGTCAAACTTAGGCTTAAACTTTAAAGTTAAAATGCCTAATCGCACCGACTCACACTGAAAATCTCAGGAGTCATGCCGACCTTGCTACTAGCCTCAAATGACCCTTCTGGAGCTGATGGAATCGTCAAAATTGGATTCAGATGCCATCTTCTTAAACTTTTGATCGAAAATGATCGTTCAAGGTTCAAAAGCTCTAAAACACTAAAACTCACATAAAATCTAAAGGAATGACCAGGTGACCGAACTGTCAGTCCCAGCAAGTCATAAATAACTTGGAGTTGCTACAGGAAAGCTCTAAACGACAAACAGGAGGCATAAACACATAAATGAACTGAAGGTCATTACAACATCAACTATTAAAAGGGACTTTCGTCTGCGAAAATAAGAGTCAAGAAGTACCTGAAGGCTCAAACAAGCCAGGAAACTGCTCCCGCATATCATGCTTGGTCTCCGAGGTATCCTTCTCAACTAGACGATGCCTCCAATGGACCTTAACCACAAGATTGGCTCTCGAGCGAAACCACCGTACATCTCTGGCAAGAATAGCAACTGGCTCCTCCACAAAGGTCAAGCGATCATCCAAATCTACCGCATCATACTGGAGCACATGAGACTCATCTGGAACATACCGACGTAGCATCGAGACATGAAAAACTAGGTGGATAGCTGAGAACATCATAGGCAAAGCTAACTCATATGCAACCTCTCGAATCGTCCGAAAGATCACGAAAGGCCCAATATACCTGGGGATAAGCTTGCCCCGCCTCTCAAATCTCATCATGCCTTTCATGGAGGACACGCGGAGAAATATCACCAACTGAGAACCTCAAGGGTCACCGCCTACGATGCGCATAACTCCGGTGCCTACTCTGAGCTGTCTGAAGCCTATCCTGAATCACCCTCACCTGCTCTAAAGCCTCCTAAATCAAGTCTATGCCATGTGGTCTAGGATTTGTAGTCTCAAACCAAACAACTGAAGAGCGACAACGCCTACCATATAAGGCCTCAAATGGGGCCATCTAAATGCTAGAATGGTAGCTGTTGTTGTATGAAAACTCTACCAAAGGCAAGAACTGGTCCCACTGACCTCCAAACACTAATACACAACCCTGCAAAATGTCCTCAAGAACCTTAATAGTATGCTCTAACTAACCATCAGCCTGTGGGTGGAAGGTTGTGCTAGGTCAACACGAGTGCCCAACTCATCTTGAAAAGTCCTCCAAAAGCTAGATGTGAACTGAGCACCCTGATCTAATATAATAGAGACCGGCACACCACGAAGACGAACCACCTCACGAATGTAGATACGGGCTAACCTCTCGGCGCTAAATTAAGACTGAATAGGGAGGAAGTGTGCTGACTTGGTCAACCGATCAACAATGACCCAAATGCTATCAACACCTCTAAAAGTCCGAGGTAGACCTGCTACAAAATCCATGGTGATGTGATCCCACTCCCACTCTGGAATGGGTAATCTCTAAAACTCACCACCAGGTCTCAAATGCTCGGCCTTCACCTGTTGGTAACTAAGGCAACGAGATACATAGTCTGCAATATCTTTCCTCATACTGCTCCACCATTAATGTTGCCTCAAGTCATGGTACATCTTCGCGGTACCCGAATGGATAGAATATCTAGAATCATGAGCCTCCCAAAGTATAAACTGAATCAAACCCCCAACTCTCGAAACACAAATATGGCTTGCAAACCTCAAAACCCATCTGAATCCAAGGTTACCTGACCGACATCACCTGCTAACACACGATCTCAAAGTGCCACCAAGGCCTTATCCTCAAACTGATGGCTACGGATCTGATCTAGTAGTGAGGACTGAACTCCCACATAGGCTACAACAAGCCTAGAATCTAAAACATCAAACCGAACCATTTGATTAGCTAAGAACTGAATGTCCAAAGCTAAAGGTCACTCCATCGTAAATAGGAAGGCTAGACTTCCCATACTCACTGCCTTCCGACTCAAGGCATCCGCTACTACATTCGCCTTTCCCGGATGGTAGAGAATAGAAAGGTCATAGTCCTTTAGAACCTTAATCCAGTGACGTTGCCTCGAATTAAGATCCCTCTGGCTCATAATATACTGAAGAATCTTGTGATCAATGTAGATTTCATAATAAACTCCATACAGGTAGTGCCTGCAGATCATAAGGGCCAAAACTACCGCCGCCAACTCCAAGTCATGAGTGGGGTAGTTGCACTCAAGTAACCTAAGCTACCTCGGCGCATAAGCAATGACCTGGCCCCGCTGTATCAAAACAAGACCCAAACCAACACCAGATGCATCACAATAGACAGTGAAGCCCTCGCCCTCAACTGGAAGAGTCAATACAGGAGTAGTAGTCAGCAACTCCTTAAGCTTCCGAAAGCTCAAATCACACTCCTCGGACCACTCAAAAGCAACATCGAGGCGAGTCAACTAGGTCAAAGGTGTAGCAATGGTGGAGAAGCCCTCCACAAAACGTCTGTAGTAACTTGCCAAACTAACGAAGCTCCGAACCTCAGTAACTGAAATGGGCCTAGCCTAATAACGAATAGCATCAATCTTTGTCGAATCTACCATGATGCCATCCTTGGACACCACGTACCCCAAGAATGCTACAGACTCAAGCCAAAACTCACCCTTTGAGAACTTGGCATAAAGTTGTTGATCTCTCAAAGTTTGGAGCATAATCCTCAAATGTTGTTCATGATCACTCCTGCTCCACGAGTATACCAGAATGTAATCTATGAACACGATGACAAACAAATCAAGATATAGCCTGAACACCCGAGTCATCAAGTTCATGAAGGCAACAGAGCCATTAGTCAAGCCAAAAGACATCACTAGAAACTCCTAGTGGCCATATCGAGTCCTAAATGCAGTCTTAGGGATGTCCGTTGCCCTAATCCTCAGCTGATGGTAACCAGATCTCAAATCGATCTTCAAAAATACTGCTGCACCCTGAAGCTGGTCGAACAGATCATCAATCCTAGGCATGGGGTAATGGTTCTTCACTGTCACCTTATTCAACTGCCTATAATCAATACACATGCGCATCGAACCGTCGTTCTTCTTTATAAATAGAACGGGAGCACCCTAAGGAGATACACTAGGCCTAATGAACCCTTTACCCATGAGGCCCTGAAGCTAAACACTGAGCTCTACAGGAGCCATCTGATACGACATAATAGAAATAGGCCGAGTACCGAGCTCAAGCTCAATCAAAAAATCAATATCACACTCTGGGGTAGGCCAAGTAGGTCAATAGGAAACATATCTATAAAATCTCAGACAACAGGCACAGACTCAACTGAAGGGACCTCCCTACTCAAATCCCGCATATATGCCAAATAGGACAGACATCCGCTAGCCACTAGTCTCTGAACCTAAATAAAAGAGATCATTCCAACCGGTGTGCTACTAATGGAGCCCAACCACACCACCGGAGGAATACTAGGCATGGCTAAGGTAACGGTCTTAGAGAAACAATCTAAAACCGCGTGATAGGGGGATAACTAGTCCATGCCCAGAATCATATGAAAATTAAGCATATCTAGCACAATAAGGTCAGCCTAGGTATCACGCCCCTGGATAGTAACTAAGCAAGACCGTAACACTTGATCCACTACAACACACTCACCCATAGGGGTTGACACACGCAACTGTGCTGCCATAGGCTCAGAACTCATATCCAAATGAGAAACATAATACACAGACACATAAGAATAAGTAGAACCAGGGTCAAATAAAGTCGAGGCGGGCTGATGGCATAATAGAATCGTACCTGTGATCACATCGCCCGATGCCTCAACCTCTGCCCTCGCTGGAGCTGTAGAGTAATGGCCATGTCCACCTCTGCCCTTGCCATTAGTCCTACCGCCTAACCTGCCTCCCCGAGAACCACATCGAATACCCTGATAACCACTATGATGGTCCTGACCCTGACCTTAACCCCTAATAGGAGGTGCTGCTGAGCTGGGGGAGCTGTCTATGGAGTGGTAGCAATCCGCTTACGCATTAGACAATCTCTAGACCAGTGATCCAACTCACCACAATCAAAGCAACTCGATGATGATCTGCCCCCAGAAGAATGGCCACCACGGCCTGAAGCGCAAGACTGGGATGCATGGCTTTGACTGGAGCCAATCTCACTCCGACTATATCGGTCTCCCTCTGAATCTTGCAATGAGGCCTGCACTGGCCGGCTGGACTAACCCTGTTGATACCACTACATGAGCCCGTCATAGAAGCCCCTAAGCCTAGAACGAGACCCGTTGTAGCTACCCTCATATCTGGTTCTCTTGTCGCTTCCCCGTTGAGCCTCATGATGAATCTCCTCAATAGTGCAAGCGTGATCAACAACATCCAGAAAAGAATAACCCGCAGAGACCTGACTGAGCCTCAATCCGAAGCTGAAGCCTCAACCCACGAACAAAACACCAAACTCTCTCCTCCTCAATAGGTAGAATCATGGTGGCATGATGGGAGATCACATGTGAAACGACCCCAAAAATGCCCGAAAATGTGCTTCGGAAACACCTATAATTGTAATTTCCATATATCTCAAAATCCGTGCATGATTTCGGAAATTCGACTTCATATTCTTATTTTTGGGGTCAAATTGAGTGGGAAATGGGTCTAACCCGAATTTTAGAGCAACCGTATCAAAATTCGAAAATCGCAAAAATTGCGATTTGGAGGGTCAACTTTAAAGGGGCATATCTCTTAGCACACAAGGAACTGGAAGGGCTGCAAACTATCAAATTAAAGCTCTTTGAGTTAGCTTTCCAACGCACTTGGTTTCACCTTAGTCTGAGTTAGGATGAGGGAGTTATGACCATTTTCGTAAAACCTGTCTGTGCAGATTTGCAATTTCCAGTGAGCTATTTTTTTAGGCGGGTTGGAGACTTTTTTTTTTATAAAAAGGGGATATGTCCCATACTTAGTCATTTTTCTTAACTCCAAAAACACTCTCTAAGCCCTCTCCAAAAATTCCCAAGATCTTCAACCAAATTCAAACATCTCAAGCTCTAATTCCGGATTCAAGACTCAATCTCAAGCTTCGATTCTCCATTCCAATCTTCATCAAGGATTCTCCAAAGTTGAGGTATGTGGGTTTGATTGTGGAAACCTTCCTTTCCACAAGTCCAACCATTTATCCTCTATTTCTACTCCAAGTTTATGGGTCCTTATGATTATTTATGAACTCTTGAATTATGGAATTACTACTACACACCCTATTATGGTCCATTTTGCATATTATCATGAAATGGAATTATTATGTGATGTTTATGGTTTACATGCTTCCATGATCAAATTATGAAGGTTGATATATATATGTATGTTGTTGGTGGGCTGATTTATATGGATTTTGGAATTGGTTGGACTTAGTATTCTTGAAATACATGATTTCATTTACATGAACAATTGCCCACCTTGTGTTTGATAAAATGCCCATTTATAGAATTCTTAGGAAAGGGAAGGTCCAAGGTACGTCCTATGAGTCGGATGGTTATGTAAGTACTGAAACGATGATGAAATGGACACATGTATACGATTTTCTCTATATAAGTGTTGTGAGTCGACCAAGCCTAGTACGGGGGGTAGTAGGCCCGTATAACCGTATCGAGGGGTTGGTACCTTGGTTGCCTAGTACGGGGGGTAGTAGGCCCGTGTAACCATATCGAGGGGTTTGTACCTTGGTTGCCTAGTACGGGGGGTAGTAGGCCCGTATAACCGTATCGAGGGGTTTGTACCTTGGTCCCTAGCTCGGGGGCTGGTAGGCCCGTGTAACCATATTGAGGGGTTTGTACCTCTTTCGCCTCTCCAAGGGGGTGGTAGGCCTTGGAAATACTATATTGATGGTCACTCGCCACACATGTACTACGTCCCACTAAATATGATTTTTATGTAAGCATCATTATACATATCATTTCGTTAATATGCTATCTATTGGGTATGATTACGCATTTTTTCTATGATGTCCATCTAATGTAGCATTGCATTGCATCCCATATACTTAGTACATTCAAATGTACTAACGCATACTCTATGCCTACATGATGTCACCATGTAGGGACCGGAGCACCGCTTGACCATCCTCCTCCGCGTGGCTAGTACGATTTTCTATAGTGGTTATTGGTGAGTCCTCCATTTCGGGGACGTTGCTCATGATCTTTTGCTATGTATAAAACTTTTCCTTTCTAGTTATGTTTTGACTATGAGGGTGAGCCCGGTAGTTTGTCTTGGCCCCCGCTAAGTACTCATGTTTAGAGGTGGTGTTGGACAAGTTGTGTATTATGCTTGAGCTTGACTCATCTATGGTATTTATGTATCATTTCTTTTTTTTTGCTCCCTTAGTCCCGATTTCCCCCTTGATTATGCTTATCGTTTATGGTCATTTAATTGCTTCCGCGACCAAGGATGTGTAATGATACGCTATGAGGCTTGTTTGGGGTTCCTTCGGGTTCCCCATTCGCCGGTCACATCTAGGCCCTAGGCTTGGGTCGTGACAAACTTGGTATCAGAGCACTAGGTTGAATGATCCTCGGAGTCCAACACACCGCGTTGATTAGAGTCCGATTCATGGTTGTGTTGTGCACCACAACTATGAGTAGGAGGCTATGAGACGTTTTAGGAAATGTTTCCCTTCTCCAAGTTCTAAGTCGTGCTGTAGAAGTTGAATTAAGTTCTTCCCTAACGGTTGTTCTTTGTTATGTTAGATCATGCCTAATACAAGAGGAAGACGAGCCCGCGCACCCGAGGAACAACCGACCAATGGGGATCTTCGTGATGCCCTTACTTTATTTGCACAAGCTATGACTAATCAAGCCAACCACGGGACCCAAGCCCCTCAGGCTCCTACCCCGGCATCTCGGGTGAGAGACTTCGTGCGGATGAATCCCCCAGAATTCTATGGGTCTAAGTTAGATGAAGACCCTCAAGAGTTCATTGATGAAGTCCACAAGATATTAGCTATCATGGGCGTGAGGTCAGAAAATAAGGCGGAGTTGGCGGCCTACCAACTAAAAGGAGTGGCCCAAATATGGTACAACCAATGGAAGAGAGAGAAGGGGGCAAACTATGTGGTGCCTTGGGAAGAGTTCAAAACGGCTTTCCTTAATCGATTCTTTCCTCTAGAGCTTAGGGAAGCCAAATTGGTGGAGTTCATGAATTTAAAACAAGGATCTATGAGTGTGAGGGAGTATGCCCTCAAGTTTAACCAACTTTCAAGATATGCTCCACACTTGGTTGCCGACTCACGGTCTAGAATGAATAAATTCGTGATGGGTGTGTCCGACCTAGTGAGTGAAGAATGCCGGTCCGCAATGTTGATTAGTGACATGGACTTGTCCCGCTTGATGGTCTATGCCGAACAAATGGAGGAGGAGAAGTTGAGGAAGAGGAGGGGTCATGAGGCCAAGAGGGCCCGTTTTGAGGGCAAGTTCCAAAGTCGAAGGGGAGGCCGATTTCATCAAGGCCAAGGGTCTTCTCATGCGCCCCATAGGGGGTTTGCCAATGACGTTCCAAGGGCCCAAGGTGTTGGTGGTATGGGTCCTAGTGATGTATGTCCGAAGTGTGGTAAGGGCCATGGTGGCCCGTGTTTGAGAAATACCGGTGCTTGCTACAGTTGTGGGGAAATGGGGCACAAGGCAATGGATTGTCCCCGAAATCGCAACAAGGGTAAGGAGGTCCGTCCACAAGGTGCCAATGCGGTTCCTTTGGGGAGAGGGGGCCGACAAGATGGTGCCCCAAGGCACAATCGATTTTATGCTTTGCATGGGAGGCAAGGGGTCGATGAAGTCCCCGATGTCGTTACCGGTATGTTGAAAATCTTTGACTTTGATGTATATGCACTAATTGATCCGGGTGCCTCTCTTTCTTTTGTCACCCCCTTTGTTGCCAAAAAGTTTCATGTTGAGCCCGACTTGTTGCGTGAGTCATATAAGGTGTCTACTCCTATTGGTGCATATATTGTTGCTAGGAAGGTCTATAGAAATTGTCCTATTTGCATCTTGCATAAAATATTGCCTTGTGATCTTGTTGAATTGAACATGGTCGATTTTGATGTTGTTCTTGGGATGGATTGGTTGCATGCATACTATGCTTCTATTGATTGTAGAACCCGTAGGGTCAAGTTCCAATTCCCAAGTGAACCCATTCTTGAGTGGGAAAGCCAAAATGTGGTAGTCAAGGGTAGATTCATCTCTTGCATTAAAGCCCGTAAGTTGATCTCTAAGGGGTGTCTCTATCACCTCGTGAGGGTTAGGGATGTGGAGTCCAAAACCCTTCTTATAGAGTCGGTTCCGGTCGTAAATGAATTCCTTGATGTCTTTCCTAATGACCTTCCCGATGTTCCTCCCGAAAGGGAAATAGATTTTGGCATAGACCTCCTCCCCGATACTCAACCCATTTCTATTCCCCTTACCGTATGGCCCCGACGGAGTTAAAGGAGTTGAAAGAACAATTGAGGGACTTGTTGGAGAAGGGTTTTATTAGGCCTAGCCAATCACCATGGGGTGCACCGGTGTTGTTTGTGAAGAAGAAAGATGGGTCCCTTAGGATGTGTATTGATTACCGGCAACTCAATAGGGTCACCGTCAAGAATAAATATCCTCTTCCTAGGATTGATGACTTGTTCGACCAATTGCAAGGGGCTAGCCACTTCTCTAAGATTGATCTTCGGTCTGGGTATCATCAAGTGAAGGTGAGGGAGGGTGACATTCCCAAGACAGCCTTCCGGACTAGGTATGGACATTATGAATTTGTGGTCATGTCCTTTGGGTTGACCAATGCACCGGCTACCTTCATGAACCTAATGAATAGGGTCTTTAAACCCTACCTTGATTCCTTTGCTGTGGTCTTCATTGATGATATTTTAATCTATTCGCATAGTGAGGAAGAACATATGGGTCACTTGAGGGTTGTGTTGCAAAGATTAAGAGAGGAGAAGTTGTATGCCAAGTATGAAAAGTGTGAATTTTGGTTGAGGGAGGTTGCCTTCCTAGGTCATGTGGTGTCAGGGATGGTATTAAGGTAGACCCTAAGAAGACCGATGTGATTAGAAATTGGCCTAGGCCATTGACCCCGTCGGATATTAGGAGCTTCTTGGGCTTAGCGGGTTACTACCGGAGATTTGTGAATGGGTTTTCTTCTATTGCTTCTCCCATGACTAAGTTGACACAAAAGAAGGCTAAGTTTGAGTGGACCGACGAGTGCGAAAGGAGTTTTCAAACCTTGAAAGATAAACTTGTGTCCGCTCCTATATTGTCACTACCGGATGGGCTTGAGGGATTTGTTGTGTATTGTGATGCTTCTAGAGTTGGCTTGGGTTGTGTCCTAATGCAAAATGGTAAGGTAATAGCCTATGCTTCTAGACAACTCAAAGTGCATGAAAAGAACTATCCTACGCATGATCTTGAATTAGCCGCGGTGGTGTTTGCTTTAAAGATTTGGCGTCATTATTTGTATGGGGTACATGTCGATGTGTTCACCGATCATAAGAGCCTCCAATATGTCTTCACCCAAAAAGATCTCAACTTGAGACAAAGAAGGTGGCTAGAATTTCTTAAAGATTATGATATGAGTGTGCATTATCATCCCGGTAAAGCTAATGTGGTGGCGGATGCTTTGAGTAGGGTGTCTATGGGTAGCCTAGCTCATGTTGATACTGGTGATAGGGAAATGGCTAGGGAGGTACATCGGTTGGCTAGGTTGGGGGTTAGGTTGGAAGAGGTTAGTAATGGTGGTGTGGTCGTTGTTGATGGTGCTAGGTCTTCCTTGGTTGATGAGGTGATAGCAAAACAAGATCTTGATTCTTCCTTGTTTGAATTGAAGGCCTTGGTGAAAGAGAGCAAGGTGGAAGTTTTCTCCCAAGGGGGAGATGGTGCCCTTAGGTACCAAGGTAGGTTGTGTGTGCCTTGTGTTGATGGTTTGAGGGAGAAAATTCTTGAGGAGGCTCATAATTCTTCCTACTCCATCCACCCCGGTTCCACCAAAATGTATAGAGATTTGAGGGATGTGTATTGGTGGAGAGGCATGAAGAAGGACATTGCCAAATTCGTCTCCGGTTGTCATAGTTGTCAACAAGTCAAGGCCGAACATCAAAGGCCGGGTGGTCTAACCCAAGACATAGAGATTCCTACTTGGAAGTGGGAAGAAATTAATATGGATTTTGTAGTTGGTTTACCCAAGACTAGAAAAGGTTTTGATTCTATTTGGGTGGTGGTTGATAGGATGACAAAATCGGCTCATTTTCTACCGGTAAAGACAACATATGGGGCGGAAGATTATGCAAGGTTATATATTCATGACTTGGTAAGGTTGCATGGGATTCCTCTATCCATCATATCGGACCGTGGTACTCAATTTACTTCACACTTTTGGAAGTCTTTTCAAAAGGGGTCTAGGTACGTGAGTTAAGCTTACTACGGCCTTTCAACCCGCAAACGGATGGACAAGCCGAAAGGACTATCCAAACACTTGAGGATATGCTTAGGGCTTGTGTATTGGAGCTTAAGGGTAGTTGGGATGATCATCTTCCATTGATTGAGTTTGCCTATAACAATAGCTATCATTCTAGCATCGGTATGGCTCCTTTTGAGGCTCTCTATGGGAGGCGTTGTAGATCACCGGTTGGGTGGTTTGAGGTTGGTGAGGTGGCCTTGTTAAGACCAGACCTAGTTATGGAGGCTCTTGAGAAGGTTAGGATGATTAGAGAAAGGTTGAAGATGGCCCAAAGTCGCCAAAAGTCCTATGCCGATGTGAGGAGAAGGGCTCTTGAATTCCGAGTTGGTGATTGGGTTTATTTGAAGGTGACACCCATGAAGGGTGTGGTTCGTTTTGGTAAGAAGGGCAAGTTGAGCCCAAGATACGTGGGTCCTTATAAGGTGATGAGGAGAATTGGCAAGGTAGCTTATGAGTTGGAATTGCCTAGCGAGATGGATTTGGTTCATCCGGTATTTCATGTGTCTATGTTGAGGAAGTGTGTGGGTGATCCGAATGCCATTGTGTCTCTTGATGTTGTGGGTGTTGTTGAAGATAATTTGACCTATGAAGAGGTTCCGGTTCAGATTTTAGATAGACAAGTGAAGAGGTTGAGAAACAAAGATGTGGCTTCCATTAAAGTCCTTTGGAGAAATCAACAAGTTGAAAGTGCTACTTGGGAGGCCGAAGCGGACATGCAAAGGCGATATCCTTATCTTTTCCACTCCACTCGAGCCTAAGGTATTGATCTAAGCCCTTTATAAAATCTCAGGTCTTAAGTTCAGCCCCCATGTCATTGCATACATTCATGTTTAAGTTGACAAGTTCATTGTGGTTTTACAACTATATTGAGGTTTTGGAAATAAGGTGTAAGTGCATTGTTGCATCCTTATGTGGGCTGAAATTGCCATGTTTGTGTCTCTCATGTACGTTTCTTTAACATTCGGGGACGAATGTTCCCAAGGGGGAGATATTGAAACGACCCCAAAAATGCCCGAAAATGTGCTTCGGAAACACCTATAATTGTAATTTCCATATATCTCAAAATCCGTGCATGATTTCGGAAATTCGACTTCATATTCTTATTTGTGGGGTCAAATTGAGTGGGAAATGGGTCTAACCCGAATTTTAGAGCAACCGTATCAAAATTCGAAAATCGCAAAAATTGCGATTTGGAGGGTCAACTTTAAAGGGGCATATCTCTTAGCACACAAGGAACTGGAAGGGCTGCAACCTATCAAATTAAAGCTCTTTGAGTTAGCTTTCCAACGCACTTGGTTTCACCTTATTCCGCGTTAGGATGAGGGAGTTATGACCATTTTCGTAAAACCTGTCTGTGCAGAATTTCCAATTCCAGTGAGCCTTTTTTTTCTAGGCGGGTTGGAGACTTTTTTTATAAAAAGGGGATATGTCCCATACTTAGTCATTTTCTTAACTCCAAAAACACTCTCTAAGCCCTCTCCAAAAATTCCACCAAGATCTTCAACCAAATTCAAACATCTCAAGCTCTAATTCCGGATTCAAGACTCAATCTCAAGCTTCGATTCTCCATTCCAATCTTCATCAAGGATTCTCCAAAGTTGAGGTATGTGGGTTTGATTGTGGAAACCTTCCTTTCCACAAGTCCAACCATTTATCCTCTATTTCTACTTCAAGTTTATGGGTCCTTATGATTATTTATGAACTCTTGAATTATGGAATTACTACTACACACCCTATTATGGTCCATTTTGCATATTATCATGAAATGGAATTATTATGTGTGTTTATGGTTTACATGCTTCCATGATCAAATTATGAAGGTTGATATATATATGTATGTTGTTGGTGGGCTGATTTATATGGATTTTGGAATTGGTTGGACTTAGTATTCTTGAAATACATGATTTCATTTACATGAACAATTGCCCACCTTGTGTTTGATAAAATGCCCATTTATAGAATTCTTAGGAAAGGGAAGGTCCAAGGTACGTCCTATGAGTCGGATGGTTATGTAATTACTGAAACGATGATGAAATGGACACATGTATACGATTTTCTCTATATAAGTGTTGTGAGTCGACCAAGCCTAGTACGGGGGGTAGTAGGCCCGTATAACCGTATCGAGGGGTTGGTACCTTGGTTGCCTAGTACGGGGGGTAGTAGGCCCGTGTAACCATATCGAGGGGTTTGTACCTTGGTTGCCTAGTACGGGGGGTAGTAGGCCCGTATAACCGTATCGAGGGGTTTGTACCTTGGTCCCTAGCTCGGGGGTGGTAGGCCCGTGTAACCATATTGAGGGGTTTGTACCTCTTTCGCCTCTCCAAGGGGGTGGTAGGCCTTGGAAATACTATATTGATGGTCACTCGCCACACATGTACTACGTCCCACTAAATATGATTTTTATGTAAGCATCATTATACATATCATTTCGTTAATATGCTATCTATTGGGTATGATTACGCATTTTTTTCTATGATGTCCATCTAATGTAGCATTGCATTGCATCCCATATACTTAGTACATTCAAATGTACTAACGCATACTCTATGCCTACATGATGTCACCATGTAGGGACCGGAGCACCGCTTGACCATCCTCCTCCGCGTGGCTAGTACGATTTTCTATAGTGGTTATTGGTGAGTCCTCCATTTCGGGGACGTTGCTCATGATCTTTTGCTATGTATAAAACTTTTCCTTTCTAGTTATGTTTTGACTATGAGGGTGAGCCCGGTAGTTTGTCTTGGCCCCCGCTAAGTACTCATGTTTAGAGGTGGTGTTGGACAAGTTGTGTATTATGCTTGAGCTCGACTCATCTATGGTATTTATGTATCATTTCTTTTTTTCTTTTTTTTTGCTCCCTTAGTCCCGATTTCCCCCTTGATTATGCTTATCGTTTATGGTCATTTAATTGCTTCCGCGACCAAGGATGTGTAATGATACGCTATGAGGCTTGTTTGGGGTTCCTTCGGGTTCCCCATTCGCCGGTCACATCTAGGCCCTAGGCTTGGGTCGTGACAACATGAAACCTCACCTCATACCCTGACACCATCATGGAGCCCTGCTCTAACCTAGAAAACTGATCTCGGAGGAAACCTCTAATGTTGCGAGGGATAAATCAAGCCAAGAAGGCCTTAGAAAACTTGGTCTAGGTGATCGGAGGGGAACCAGCTGGCCTGGTCTCGATAAATGTATTTCACCACTGTCTGGTTGGCCCATCCAACTGATATATAGTGAAGTCGGCCTCTCTCAACTCCACAAGACCCAAAGTGTACAATCGCTCTCGGCAAGTGGTCAGAAACTCGTGGGCATCCTCACCCATAAACCCAGAAAACCTCGTATCCAATTGCCCACTTTGCTAATATTCCCGGGGGTCCTACCCAAGCCAGTAGAGTATGCGGGGCAATCTAAATATCCCAAACACCAAGCCATTGTGGATCGCCATTCACTACCAACCACAGTACCACCGAACCTATCTCGAAACATTCGATAGCCAAGGAAAAAAACACGCCTCCGACGACACATCGGCACCACAGAAATGGGGAGAGAAGCTAGAAAGTCACACCACACAAAGCCTAAACCAGACTCAAACTATTAGATCCAAGTCTGGCATATCAGTCTACAAGAACCTAGTCATTCGAATCGACATCAAACACATACCACAATCAAGCAGGTGCATAGGTCTAAGTCAACACTGCTCTATTCTAAACTAAGGCCAAAGATAAACTCCAATACAATAAGTAGCAAACCAGACAATCCGCATGCAGAAACATATAAACAGTCCAACAGATAATAACAAAAACACCGATAAGCAACCCTTCCAATAACATGGTACTAACACCGAAAATAACCCAAAAATCAACCCTAAAGCATGGTTTCTGAGAAGAAGAGAAGAGATACTAGCTATCCAGTCCAGATTCACACAAATCTGCATGCAATTACACAATTAGGCTCAATCTAAAGGAAGGGAAGCCGTAGCCAACCTGAAGGCCGACCGAACGCGTTCCAAATCATTCTGCCGCAGTCTTCCCATTCCGAACGACCTCTGATTGCTGCCATGCTATCAAAAATAGAATCACAGCATCAACAAGGTCGTTTAGACACTAAAATCATCAAAATCAGAGACAGACCAATTTTAGAGTGAAAATCAGGAATCGTGGGATTCGCTCTGAAATTTCTGAAATTGACTCTGTGAAGAGATCCTGAACCATCCCTCGAGCTTGTGCTCCAAAACGAGACACCCCTCGGGGCTCCGATTAGCTCCAAACAACAATAGACCCAAGATGCAAAACTTTACACAATTAGTTTAAGGTAGCAACTTACACCTCAAATTCACATAAATCGAGGACCACCCAACACAAACTGAGCACCAACCCACATAGCCAAAGAAATTTCGGACACCTAGGACTTTGAATCACCAAAACCCAACTTATAACGGAGAAGATATGAATTTTCCAACTTTCCTTCAAATAAAACCTGACCTCCTCTTTTATAATTGCTAGAAAAGTTGACCTCCGCGAACGCGGACAAGGGCCCTCAAACGCAGAGGGAAACCATCCACAGCTCCGCGAACGCTGTCAAGGGCCCGCAAATGCGGAGTAACAACAACTACACCTCCACAAACACGGCTAAGGGTTCGCGAACCGGAAAAGAGGACCATAGACCTCCGCGAACGCAAAGAGAAAGGCTCCCAGACCTCCATGAACGCGGGGCCTTATCCACGAATGTGCAGAAGAAGGTCTCACACCTCCATGAACACTGAGCCAACTGTGCGAACACGGAGAAGAAATAAGTCTACAACATCAGTTGTGCACCAGCTGAGTTTGGGCATTCCCAAAACTCCGGCGGGGTGCTCGAGATTCGTTCAGAACCCCGTGCATGCAAAAGAGATATGCTACCCCATCAAATTTGACATTCTGGACTCAATGGCGCAGTTGAAATTACCATACGAGGTCATTTCAACAAAAATTGAGCCCCACACCTAAAGCGTCATTTTAGCCAACTTCAACCAAGGGCCTAACAATTAGATCGTAAGCCTCAGGAAGCGCTCAAAGGGTTATTTTAGACCAAAATCGGTATTCCGAAACTAACTACATTGACAAAATTTTCATCCGAGCGCGTTTACAAAGAATATTGACTGAAGTCAAGCTTGAGCCAAATTTCAAAGGTAAAAGCGCCAAGTGGCCTCAAAATCGCATCGGAAGCCCGGGACCTGGGCCAACCATGCTTCTTGCCTAATTTGGCTGCTCCAGAGCTGATGGAACCGTCGTAATCTCATTTTGAGGCTGTTTATCTTAGGTTATGATCGAAATTGACTTTTCAGGCTTCAACAGCTCCAAAACAGGAAAACGGGCATAAAACTCAAAAGAACGACCAGGCGATCGAATAGTCAGTGCCAACAAGTCATAAATAACTTGGGGTCACTACAGGAATGCTCTAAATGAAAGGAAGAAGGCACAACACAAAAATGACCTAAAGGGCATTACAAGAGCTGAGGAAACTAGAAAGATTTATGATTGGTAAACTGAAGAAAGGTATTGAGAAAATAGTGAGAGATCTACCAAAGCCCACTTTGCTAATACTCCAAAAAACCTCAAAGGTGAAAGCCTCAGGAATACTTCGAGCATCTTCTACTCCTCTAGCGGCATAGCTCCAGCCGCGATCATGGGTTAGGCAGCTGGGTACCTCTGTTGTAGGCTGATCCTATTGAACTGGTGCTGGAGTAGGTGCCGGTGCTAGTGCCTGCTGCATGCCGCCGAGCACAGCCAAAAGCTGGGCAATAACGGCCTAAAGATCCGGCGCCATAGTCGGTCCAGGGGTGGCTGGGTTGGTCCCAGCCCCACCGGATGATTGCCAACACGGGCTGGTAGAGGGTCCGTTGCAGGCTCCGGACCCCGCTCTCTATTTGGGGGTGGTGCTGCACCCCTACCAGGCAAGGGAGGTCGACCTCTACTCTGAGGCGCCATGTGGCACGTACAAGCCATCCTGCAAAAAGAGTGAAACAAGTAAGATTCCAAGAAACCAATAACACACACACTGCACAAACAAGATACAAGAGAGTAGAATTCCTAAGGATACCCTGTAGCCTCCCAAAGATTGGATACGGACGTCTCCACACCGATCCGTTGGACTGTTCCAGGTATTAGCTCTGTACAAGTGAGACCGGTGAACCTGGGCTCTGATACCAACTTGTCACGATCTGATTTCTCGAGTCATGATGGCACCTACTATATCCCACTAGTAGGTAAGCGAACCCGTAAACCAGAACATCAAGTAATGAGCTTAAGGGTAGAAACTAGCAAAAATAATAATCTAAACAAAGAACAACAAGGTGAAAGCACACCAAAATAAGTATATACAGAAATCCCTCCTAGAACCTAGAAGTCACTAGTACAGAGCTGTCTAATAAAGAGTACAAGTTCCAAAAGTGGACCACAACAAAGCGTGTCTCAAAAATTAACGAGACTAGATAAAACAAAAGAAGGAGAAAGGATAAACCCAAAATGCCAAGTGATCACCCTCGTCTCCGAACCACAACTGCAAAAGATGGCAGGAATTGATCACCACTGGTAACTGGTAATTAGGACCTGCATCACGAAATAGATGCAGAGTGTCGAATGAGTCCTAAAACAATCGGTACTCAGTAGGCATCAAAGGTCGACTGAGCAAGAAAGGTAAAAGCAAGCTGAAAAGGGAGAATCTAAACATACACAGAGGTCAAAGTGGAAAAATGAAAGAAAGAACACAAGCATACTGAAAGTAAATCTACTATAGCTAAACTAAAACTAACTAGACCCTATAAGCCCAGAAGGTACACTTCTGTGCAAGTTTAAATAAAATCTAAACGGATCCCCTTAAGCCCAAAAGGTACACAGAATAGCTAAGACTACAAGAATAAGATACTCAAACCTAAGTCCAAAAGAAATCAACTGGGCCTCGAACCCATAGTGATAGGATCTGGGCCTCAAACCCAAAGTTGTAGAAGATGGGCCTCAAACCAAAAATGAGAGAATCTAGGCCTTGAACCTAAGGTGATAGAATCTGGGCCTCGAACCCAAAGCATCAGTCTCAAGCTAAAAATAACGGCCTCAAACCGTAAAACATCATCCTCGAACTGGAAATAACGGCCTCAAACCGTAAATAATCACTGCAACTAACCAACTCATAACCTAACCAACAAGAATTCCAAGGGTGTATCAATACCAAGGAGAATTCCATGTCAAGTCAAGCCACTGTGGGACCCCCACCCCACCCAAAGGTCTCCAATCGTCGCGATAACATAAACATCCGGTAACACTTCAGAACCACAGAAATAGGGAGAGAGAGGATAGAAGATCTAATAAGCCATGAATTCGCCTAAACTAAGGCTCATACTATCAGACTCAAGTTTGCAATTCCAGTCTACAAGGATCTAGTATGTCCGAAACAATGTCGAAGACAAAGTAAAACACAAAGCTCGAGAGTCTAAGACAACACTGGTCTATCCTAGGCTAAGGCTAGACATGCATCAGAAAGCAAGTAAATTCAAGTAATTCACATAGCATTCACAAACCCAAACCACCCAACTAGCAAGGTACTATGCCCGAAATAATGCCGATCAAACCTAAAACATGGTATCTAAGAAGCACTCCAAATCACAAGGCCGAAGCTTTTCCCTTCCGAACAGCTTCTGAATGCTGCCACTGTAACGACCCTCTTAGTCGTTTTATAAATTTTACCCATTTTTATGAATTTAACCCTTTTAATAGCTTTTACAAACATTTTATGACTCATGGGAATGAGTGACATAATTTTTAAATTTAATAAAGGATTATTTTTGTTGTTAATAATAAAGGAAAAGAAAAAAATAATAATAATAATAATAATGATAATAATTATAATAATAATTTGTCAGGGAAAGATTACTCCGATATTTAATCATGGAATTAGGAGATTTGAGTATAAAGAGTACTGATATCAATACTAAGAGTACAAAATTGGATGAGGTAGATACCAGATGACAGGATCTATGGACGTCGGGCAGTAGTCCGCCATAACGACTTAGATCTAGCAATCTAAGTACCCGTACAAGGGACATACAACTGAAATACAAGAGAATTTTCTTCTAGTCTTGATGACTGTATGGAATGGGTCAAATACCCTTTTACCCGAGCAAGGGGCCTGTCAAGATCGTAATACATACTCAAGTTGAGCCCATGTGTCTAGCAGTTCTAACAGGGAAAATATCGCCCTTTCTTTCACCATTTTTACGGGCTTAAGTCAACCGGCTGGTTAGATGGAGCCACAAAGGCAAAGCCAACAAGAGTAGTACTAAGATCTGACTGTACCACCATCTCGAAACCAAGTTAGGAAAACCGGATAGAAAATTCATTTTTACTTAGATTGAGTCTAGATTTCTTTTATGGTAGGTATATAAGAGAAGTTAAATATTCAACATAGACATGGAATCCTTTAGCCGGACATAGTCACGGCTTAGGAGAGATAAAAGAAAACAAAATTAAAATAGTACCTTATAGGCCGAGATCCCTGGCTAGATGTCTTCAAAGTTGAAGATTTTATATATTTGAAATGATATACAAGAGAGGTTCTTTACAAGTGAGAGAGAAAATATAACTTCAGAAAAGAAAGCTTTCCGACCCCTACGAGTGAGCAGAAAAGGGAGGAGGAAAGAGGCCCTGGTGAACCGTCATAATTAGTGAACAAGTGTCTTCTAACCGAGGACGAATGGTCCTATAAATAGAAACATAAAAGTAAAAACAACTTTATCTACAGGAAATAATGGGCCCGACATCTGGGTCCTTACAGTTTATCAACTGTTTGTACAGTATTTCTACTGTGGGTGGGTCCTCCGGCGGCTTCACTGTTTATCTTTCCCTCGAATACTTCGTATCAAGACTTCTGCCCTTTTCAAGGAGTTTTCAGACAATATCTCTTCTGGCTCGATTGGTTGAGAATCTGTAGCAGCAATATCATCGTTACTGGTTTCACTTCTCATTGAAGTGTCTTACTTGTCATTCTTGATAAATTCATTGATAATCTCCTAAGAGAAGAATTCTCTATATTTAGTTATGGAGAATACGTTATATCCGACGATGAAGTCAAAGATAGTTCTGTTTATGATGAATTATCAGACTAAAACAACTTGTTATGCATGCAGGATGAACCCACCCTGGGTTAAAGGCAGAGGAAGAGGGAAAGGGGGAAGATCATCCCCGCAACATCAAGGATCTTTGGGATCGTCATACGGATCCTCAGCAAGCTCCCCAATTATACAAGTGGGACAGAAAAAATTGATAAATGCGAAGATACCTCAATCTTCGACAAGCACGTCAATCCATCTGGAAGATATTCCAGAAGATAGTCCCTTATATGCTCAATTACAGGCATATTTGGCGGCTCAAAAGCAAAGTGATACATTTGCTTCGATCGCTAAAGATGACAATGATGATATCAAGTCATTTGAATGGTACCCAACAAAGAAGTAATATTTCTTGTCGAAAACTCTGAAATTCAGAGAAAAAATGAACCATGGAAGATATTTCAACGGTATTTATTAAATCGTTTATATTACCCAGGTGAGTCATACAAATCCCGCTCATATTATGAAACAATTCTAAAGGACACAGGAAGTGTAGAATTTCAACACTTTTCAGGATATAACACAGAGGAACATAGTTTCTCTAAAATTATTATCAAACAGATTATATCTGTTTAAGATTGAGAAATTTCCACTATGAACGAGAGACAGATAAGTCTCAACAAAACTCGTATAAATTTTTCATACTGGGATTATGTGCAAGCCTTTGATAAAATGCTTTACTATAACAATAATAGACACAAACACACTTGGTTTGTGAAGATATGTGCGAAGATATTCGACCAAAGTATCCCGAATTAGTTTCTGAATTGGTGGTCATACCATGGTTCAACAATCAAGATATTGCCCAATCCATTTTTAAATTTATATAAGAAATGCGTTAAAGGTATCACCTCAACTAATCGAGTTGTATCATGCAGATCATATCTGCTACCTAGAAAATATTGATCATATATACTTCTTTATCGCGTTTTCTATCCCATGGATCCATAAATGGACTCCAGAACTCGATTTTACGCAGAAGAAGAAGGAGAAGGAGAAGGAGAAGAAGAAGAATTAGAATTGTTGTTGCTGCAAAAGTGCAGAAACAGAAGAGAGAACAAGCGCACGCACACACACGCAGTAGAGAAGAAAAGAAAAGAAGGGGGAAAAGAAAAGGAAAAAGAGAAGAGGAAAATAGGAATTTCATCCCAAAGCATTAAGGTAATTATTCTCGTCCTTTCTATGAAATTTGTATGTTATTTTGAACAGATTTTTAGGGTAGAAACGTATAGAATATGGACTGAATTAAAAAAATATAGGGTTAGGGTTCTTAGAATAAAATCTTGATTTGGGGGTCGAATAACGATCCGTTTTAGCTAAAATTTGGCATGCAAATTTGGTTTATTAGGGATGAACATAATCTGAAAGAAAAATTCAGATTCAAATTTAGTGGCTCGGGATGACTTTTTGACCTGATTTTTGAGCCGAAACTAAATATAGTAATATGGGTGTCATTAGATTCGCATTCTTATGAGGATTACATATTTGATATATTGGAAACGCTTTGAAGCTTTTACAAAAAAGGAAAGGTGAAATCTTGAAGAATTTGTGGCACGTGCATTGACATGAGATTGAGTATGAGCAAAGGTCTAATACGTGGAGATCATCCGTGTTGAGATCGAGTTATGATTATAATTTGGGCACGTGGAGATCGTCCGTGCGAGGGATTGGTTATGATTATAAGTTGGGCCCGTGGAGATCGTCCGTGCTGGGGATTGTTTGATTTTATGATAGTGCGTTGAGATCATCCACATAGACACATGGAGATCGTCCGTGTCGGTATATGGACCTCTCGAGTCCCCCATGGGTCATGAACTCTCAATGTATTTCCGAGGAGTATCATGTATATACGGTTGAGAGAGTACTTGGCATCTGAGGCATATCATTTCATGGTGTCACATTGCATTGCATCTCATTACATCCTTCGTTCTTGTTTGACTATGTGCCTTATTGGTGTTTGGACATTACGTGATATTTGACTATCTCTATTTGATGAAAACTTGGTTGATAAGTATAATTTAGCCTTGTAAAAAAATAAAAAAGATGATTTTCTTATATGAACTCCCGTCACACTTCTTCGTTGTCGGTCTATGAGATATGGTGGGTACACATGGTTTCGTACTCATACTACACTTGTTGCACTCTTTTGTGGTGTAGATTTGATTTTAAATTCGAGGGAATTTCGTGGAGCTTTCAGAGTTGAGTTATCTTGGAGTTGTGATGAGCTGCTTGGCTGTTCTGTGGCCCACACCTCTCTCTATGTCTTTAGTTATTATTTTCTTTTAGTATTCAGACAAAATATTCTTTACGTCTAGGGTTGTTATTTAGTTCTAGACTTGCATCATAGTTTAGAAGCTCTTGTACTTATGACACTAAATCTTGGGGTGGTATTTCAATTTTCCGCACTTTTATTTAAAAGACTTAGTATGTAAGATATTTGCTTGCTATACTTATTGGGTTGACTTACCTATCGGTTGGGAACATATGTGCAATCACGACTTGTGATTTTGGGTCGTGACAGTCACACTATCTAAAATAGGATCACATTGTCAATACGATCGTTTAGACACCAAAATCACTCAAAATGGAGCCAGACCAATTTTTAGAGTCAAACAAGAATTGTGGGACCCGCACCGGATTTTTTAGATTTGACTCCGCCAAAATACCTGAAACAGTACCCTGAACTTTTGTTCCAAAGTGAAACACAATTCGGGGCTCGAAACGCAGTGAAAACCCAACATGCAAATAAATCAGACTTTAATCAATTTTAAAAAAGCATGCAGTAGGTAAAACTCAGAATTTACCAAAATCAAAGGATGTCCAGCACTCCTTGAACACCCCACAATGTAGGCGCGATAATTACCGACACGTGAGACTTCGAATCACCCAAAACTGAGCTAAAATGAGCAAGAGATCACCAAATCAATAGAGTCAAAATCAAGAACTCGAAAAGATCTTCAACAGTTAGGTTTATCACGATTTTACCTTGAACGACGTGCACCCAACAACTTTCGATCATTCTTCAGCGAAGCCACCATCAAAATGAAGCTTCCACACTTTGAATCACCTTATTTGGCCAAGAAATGAGAGAGATATGGGATTTTGAAGTTTCCAAAATGAACTGATATTTCTGCTATATATGCACCAGATTTCAGTATTTTTTTGGAAACTTAAAAACTCTGACGGGGTGTTCCGAACCCGTTCGGAGCCCCATGAACGCAAAAAAGATATGCAACCATACCAAATTCGATATACCAGACTCAATGGCGCAGTCAAAATTTCCATGCGAGGTCATCTTGACAAAAAGTGGGTCCCACCCCCCAACCGTCATTTTAAGTCAAAATCCACAAAGGGGCTCAGAATTAGCTCGGAAGCCTCGGGACATGAACGAAGGGTCAATCTAGACCAAACTCGACATTCTGGAGCTAACCGCGCTGATGGAATTCTCATCCGAGCGCGTTTACTCAGAATGTTGACTAAAGTCAAACTTAGGCTTAAACTTTAAAGTTAAAATGCCTAATCGCACCGACTCATACTGAAAATCTCGGGAGTCATGCTAACCATGCTACTAGCCTAAAATGATCCTTTTGGAGCTGATGCAATCTTCAGAATTGGATTCAGATATCATATTCTTAAACTTTTGATCAAAAATGATCATTCAAGGTTCAAAAACTCCAAAACACTAAAACTCACATAAAAACTAAATAAACGGCCAGGTGACCGAATTGTCAATCCCAGCAAGTCATAAATGACTTGAGATCGCTACAGAAAAGCTCTAAGCGATAAACAGGAGGCATGAAACGACCCAAAAAAAAAAAAATGCCCGAAAATGTGCTTCGGAAACACCTATAATTGTAATTTCCTTATATCTCAAAATCCGTGCATGATTTCGGAAATTCGACTTCATATTCTTATTCGTGGGGTCAAATTGAGTGGGAAATGGGTCTAACCCGAATTTTAGAGCAACCGTATCAAAATTCGAAAATCGCAAAAATTGCGATTTGGAGGGTCAACTTTAAAGGGGCATATCTCTTAGCACACAAGGAACTGGAAGGGCTGCAACCTATCAAATTAAAGCTCTTTGAGTTAGCTTTCCAACGCACTTGGTTTCACCTTATTCCGCGTTAGGATGAGGGAGTTATGACCATTTTCGTAAAACCTGTCTGTGCAGATTTGCAATTTCCAGTGAGCTTTTTTTTTAGGCGGGTTGGAGACTTTTTTTATAAAAAGGGGATATGTCCCATACTTAGTCATTTTCTTAACTCCAAAAACACTCTCTAAGCCCTCTCCAAAAATTCCACCAAGATCTTCAACCAAATTCAAACATCTCAAGCTCTAATTCCGGATTCAAGACTCAATCTCAAGCTTCGATTCTCCATTCCAATCTTCATCAAGGATTCTCCAAAGTTGAGGTATGTGGGTTTGATTGTGGAAACCTTTCCTTTCCACAAGTCCAACCATTTATCCTCTATTTCTACTTCAAGTTTATGGGTCCTCATGATCAATTATGAACTCTTGAATTATGGAATTACTACTACACACCCTATTATGGTCCTTTTGCATATTATCATGAAATGGAATTTTTATGTGATGTTTATGGTTTACATGCTTCCATGATCAAATTATGAAGGTTGATATATATATGTATGTTGTTGGTGGGCTGATTTATATGGATTTGGAATTGGTTGGAATTAGTATTCTTGAAATACATGATTTCATTTATATGAACAATTGCCCACCTTGTGTTTGATAAAATGCCCATTATAGAATTCTTAGGAAAGGGAAGGTCCAAGGTACGTCCTATGAGACGGATGGTTATGTAATTACTGAAATGATGATGAAAGGGACACATGTATATGA